>JABVXV010000065.1:0-255713 GCA_013365325.1 Dipetalonema caudispina | reverse complement strand
TGCTGATCAATTGTTCAACCGCTGATGAATATGAGTTGGCAGTTGAATTATCAAATATTCTAATTAAGTGAAACGTTACTTGCAAATGACGCGATTGCAATGTTTATCATCGATGGGACTTTGCAAACTGACTTAACAAATGAAATGAATGAATGAAATTTTTGTTGCAAACCATACAATTGTATAGCCCTATGAGATGGCATATAACTTTATGTATTGTGAATGAGACAAACTTTTTCCATCTAAAAATTTACTTCCATATTATATGTACAACAATCAAATAAATATTTGAGGAAATTCCATTTTATTAATAATTTAATGAGAGCGAAACTTACTTAAAGTTGAAAATACCAAATTTCGAAATATTATTTTCCAAATTAATGAGAAAGATATTTTGAATGCTTGAGCAGCATAAAATTAAAATTTCTTATTCCTAAAAATCATAATTATATTTTAATTCACTGTAAGTTTCCGATAAGGCAAATTCAATCACAAACATGCTTATATATATACAACATAGTAGGATAGCCTCCAAACAAGTGTTTTAATTTGAAATTTCTGCATTGATAGGGCAACAAATGTGATGTGGTATAAGATATAAGCATACAAAGAGGCCGTATAATTGTAAGATGTGCGGGAAGAAATTCTATCAATCAACGACTTTGAAACGCTATATGAGGACTCATACTGTCAGAAGCTAAACTGCTGCGAGATTGAGCTCCAAAGGCACACAAACAAATTCATAGCAACGAGTAGCTCATCTTCAACTGTACTTCAGAAAATCCAATTTGAAATCCTATCTGAAGTTTCATGTTGAGAAAGGAAATAGCTAGGCTTAAAATATAGCTTGCTACTTTTGTTGATGGCTATTCTCACTTAACCTTATCCTTCTTTGCTGATAAAAGCTTGTTGCTGTTATTATTTTTTCCTTGCTTGTAAGCTGTAAGTTGTAAGTTAGTAGCGAAGTTATTAAACGATTATGTGATAAATAAAAAAATAACAAAAAATTCAGGAAGTTGACAAAATAAAAGAATTTCCACCATGGTAGTTTTTCATAACAATTCTTCTTTTTTCTTTTCTTTTGATAAAATTTATGTGATTGTGTATATGTTGTAAAGCATTTTCCACAACACAAATTTGAAGATATCGAAGATAAAACGAAATTGTGAACGAAATAGAACGCGCCACTGAATATCATACATGTTAAATGATTGTGTTTTTTTTTTTTAATAAAAAGATAAAATTTGATAAAAGACAAAAAAACAAAAAGTATTCCAATGACCCGAAAAATCGGAAAATCATAAATTGCAAAAAATTCGAATTCCGTAAAATTTGCAAAATTTAGAATTGGAACCAGAAGTTAAAAAAATACATACACTACCAATGAATCTTATTAGTTATGATGTTGAGCAAATGATTGCTAATAACGATGATTGGAAAGCAATGTTGTGAATTTTCTCACCTTTCTTTGTGTTACAATTCCTGCATTCATTCTGTTCTAAAGCAATTGTATTTGACTGTAATTTAAAATATGCAAATTCATTCGCATTTGAGCTTTCATTGAACTAATTATTATTTGGAAAAAAACTACATCGCATGCTTGATGTGAACAGCAAACTATCGGTGGTACAAAATTATAATTAAGTAATTTAAATTGATTGGTGGAATGGAAGTGAGTTAAATTTACAACTTAGTTAAACCAATTTAGACATAGAAATTTAATTCCATCAACAAGGTAACTAGTTTTCGTAAATTGATATTATCGAGAATTCAATTAGTAGTGCTTGCATTGATTTCAGATTTTGGACATCCTACTTATCAATATTATTGATTAAGTGAAATAAAACAAAGTTGCATGCAATCGGATAAGCAAAAATGGTATGCAATAAATTTCAAAATTGCATGCGATAAATAAGGGTAAATTCAAAAGTTATCTGAAAACTTAAAAACAAAAAAGTAGACAAGAAATAAAAAGCGAAAAGAAAGCATGCAATGTGCAAAAAACGTGAAAAATACATTCGAATTGAACACTAATAACTGGAAGGAATTGTAAGCAAGGAAAACATGCATTAAAAAAAATTCAAAAAAGTAAAATGAAACGAGTAAAATATATTGGAATAGGCTGAGAAAGGTCACACAATAAATATAATTAACCAAAACCACGCGGTAAATAAAAGTAAATGAATTATGTGCACTAATACAATTAATAACAAAAAAATTGAATGCTAATTGAAATTGACATGAAAAACATACAGTAAGTAGAAGTAATCAGAAAAACATGCGATAAGTAGAAGTAGCTAAACTGCATGCAGAAAATGAAGTTGGCGAAAAAGAATTCAATAACTGCAAGTAATCCGTAATATTATTCAATAAGTGTGGCTAATCAAAAAAGTTGCAATTAGTGAAATTATAAAAGTAGGCCTTCATTAACAGTGATGAAGAACTGGAAGAAAGTACAGGATAAACAGGTTAACAGAAAGCATGCAGTAAGCAAAAGTGATCAGAAAAATATGAAATTAGTGAAACCATAAAAACGGCATCAACAACAAGTACAAATAACTGGGAAAAAATACATGATAAGCAAAGTTAAAATAATTGTAGAAAAGAAAAAGTCATGAATTCTAAATTAAAATGCCACAAGGAGAAATAAAAATTTAAAAGAACAACAAAAAATTCGAAATATTAAAAAGTTCAAAAATTTCCGAAATGTTCCAAAAAATTGAAAAATTTAGGGGAAAAACTCAGAATTGGAAACAATTCAAAAATGTGTCAACTTAAACATTCGAAGAAAATCAAAGATTAAAAAAGATTCAAAAATTTTAGAAAATTCAAAAACTCCACTGATTCACTAACATATTCCAAAAATTATGGAGAGAATCCAAGAGATTCAAAAATTTGTTCATGCATTAAAAAAAATTCCAAAATTCAGAAAATCCTATTTCAAAATTTTTGGAGTTGCATACTTTTTCACATATCAGCTTATAAGTTATTTATTAACTTCATGCTTATTGATCTTATCCACCGCGCTGATGGTAAAAATGAAGTATTTCACTCAAAGTATCAAAGTAATCGCAAGACCGGGTAACAACTTGTGATTTAATTGTCATTATAATAGTTTTCATGAAAATCAGCTACATGATAGCAACTTCATAAAATTGCCTGTTTTAATTTCAAAACAAAAGCTCATTCGTAAAATAGAAAATTGAATTAACTATGTCAAATTAAATTAGCTTAAATTGTAAACATGAAATTGCGGAGAAGCAAATAATCATTCCTGAGGTAAATTAACAATTCATTTTCATCAATTTCTGACATTTTAATAAGTTACGATTGTGTTTTTTAGATGAATGAAAAGCATAAACTTCATTTTTACTCTACATTGACCTATTTCAAGAATTCCAAAAACAAAGTCATTAAGGTGACATGTTAAAATATTTGAGGTAAAATGCTAGACTATAGAAAAGTGAAAAAATACTTGGAACTGATACTTCTAAAACAATGTTTGATTTGATAAAAAGGATAAGGAACGATGCGTCAACGTGACAATAATGAAAAATCGAACTTCGTCTTCATCATAAGATATCTATTAGTTCTAGAATTACAGAATTTTTTTTGTGCGTAGTTTTTTTTAAATTCGTTTTGTTTACATTTTATAAACAATTTCTTCGTTGAAATTTGTAAATTTTATAATGTGGAGCATATCATTTGCATGTGTATTTGTTTTCGTCCATTTTGAAATGAACAAAAGATTCTATTCATGAATAATTTAAGTCCTTTGCAGATAATGGAGAAGAAAAAGAGATACATATGCACGCACGTACACGCACGCAAGTCTGCAAGTTCAATAAATCATATGATCAGAAATTTTGCACTTGATAGAAAACAAAGAAATAATGGGTTTAAATAAGACTGATAATGAATTTAAAGTGGCAAACTAATTAGTTATTGAAGATTATTATGGTGTTTTCAATGAATTTTTGAAAAACTATCTTGGAAAGACAATCAAAAAATGGAACTGTTTGCAGCATTGCTTAATGATTAACTCGAATGATGCATAAAGTAAAGCATATTTTAATTTTCAACTGGCAAGTATTGTAGTAATTATAATATTTCAAATTATGCTAGAAAATTTCTGTTTCTTATTAAAAAAAAATATCATAAAAATTATTGCAACACTATAATATTCTCTTTTAATTTCATTTTATTCATTACAACAATTACGATTTATAAATATACAAACGCTTTAAATAGGCGTGTGATAATGATAGCGATAATAGCAATAACGGTAATAATAATAGCAATGGTAATAATGACAACAATATTAATGATAATAGCAACAGTATCAAAAAGAGTAATTTATAATAATGCTGCCAATTTATACCTGATGATAGTTATGGCAATGGATTTTGTTAAAAATACTTATTACCCACTTTTTTTTGCAAGATAACATTTTATTTGTTCTGTATTTTTTTATTCATTAAGTAGTAATTAATAAAAAAGTATTCAACATGTGGAATTCACCTTCGAGAATTCCATAACAATTCATATTATACATTGCTTCTATGTTAATTTGCTAAATATTAAAGTCGAGATTAAAGAAAAAAGTGGTGAAAAGGAAAGCAAAACAAATATTACTTGAAAAACAATTAATGCATGGAAGAATGAACATATTAAATTGATTCATTCCCCTATTGTGATTTTATCTATACTGATATAAAAGATATGTTGCAGAAGATGTTTTGACTCTTCTTTAATTAAGGAGGTTCAAATTAAGTTAAGATGAACAAACACAAAAAAGATGGAAATTTATGAGTTATTAAAATGAAATTTATTTAATATTTAAAAACGAAAGGTCAAAATGTTACACTTATTAGAAAGGAAAAAACTATCTTTCATACATTTTTAGGAGAAAAAAGAAAATAAATTTTCTAAAGAGGAAAATTTTTGATCATCAAATAATGAAAAAGAGATAGAAAAAGAATGAAAAAAGATGTCGAAATTTTTTTCAATTTTTGATCGATAAGATCGTTTATTTCATACTGGATAATTTTATTTAAGATAGAATTTATTTCACGCATTAATTTTGGTAATGACTTCCTCGATTACATTGCAATGGTAATTGGAGAATTTTTAACAAAACATAGAAATGAACACATAATTAATTAGATGAAAAAATGAACAATTCTATGAGTAAATAAATAGATAAATAAACAAATAAATTATTAGGTGCAAAAAAAAAATGATTTTTTTAAGCAAATAAACATAAAAACATATAGGTAAGCAAAAAAAGAATAAATTGAAATGTAATTTTGTAAGCAAACGATCAAGTAAATAAATAAGTAGTGAATAATAATTTCATAAATGAAATAGCAAATAAATGTAATTTACCGCCTCTAATCAAAATTCGCCTAAAAATTCTAAAAATTCTAATCATTATAGAATTTTTATTTAGCTACTCAACATAATTCTTATCACAGTACACATTTTACATTTACAATACACTTCTACACTTACAATACAGTATCCAATTTCTACCGTACCATACTCCTCTTCTTTTCACCACGTAATACAGTATACATGGTATTCCACAATATTTTTTTACAATTATCATGTAAAAATTATCAGAATTTTTCTTCTTAATTTCATTTCGTTGGTCTTTTTGATTTCGGTTGAAAAATTGTTTGCTAAAAGAAAGCAAAGCTGATAAATACCATAGCTTTTCTTATAAACACTGTATTAAGTAGTCTACATGATATTGAGATTTGGGATATAGAAAAATTGATGTATGAGCCAAGGAACATGGAAATTTTTGTTTCAGTGGGCTTTTTTCTTGCAACAATGTTACAAATCCGGAAATGTGTGTTGGTAAAAATTCAAATAAACTTGATGTAGAATGTTTCAGGAATTATCATTAAGCCGTAGCATTCATATATCTTCGTAGATGTAACATTTCCATATAATTGCTTATGTGGTTAAATTCTAAATTCCACTCCGAAAATTTCGATGATGAAATTTCCGGGCGAGTCGATTAAGACGACCTGTGTAATCACAAATAAAATTAAAATGTTTGTTTATTCTTCATTTCTAAAATATATCCAAAACTTTAAGCATAACAACAGCGTCTTTAATATCTTTTTTTGGATATTATCAAAATTTTATTTCACCATCACATTTACAATTATTAAATCTTCCCATAGAATTTTGTGTCTGCTAATTTTTCTAATCCGTTTGGTTCAGTAATTAAATTATTTCTTGTAAATTAATTTATAAATTCCGAACTCTTCTACAATCACTTGGAAATAACGATAAGAATGTAAATGAGAATAATATTTATCCACCAAAAATAGAGAAGTCGTAGACAATGAAGTGAACTATGAAATGAAATCAAAAACCTGCAAAATTAAAAAATTGTTCATCTATGCAAAAAAAAAGAACGAAGCTATCAATCTATCTATTAAATAATGTAATATTATTAGTTTGCATGGATATCAATAAACTTAAAATTTTAAAACTTTTGTTATTTGTTAATTTTGGAATCTAATTTGATTCGAAGTTCAAATTCTGATTTAATTCCAAATTTTATGGGAAAAGGATTTAATTTTACAATTGACAAAGTGATTCTCTTTCTGTTTTTTTCTTTTTCAAGCAAAATGATTAAGAAAAAAAAAATGTGATTAGGAGAAAATTGGGCGAAAGAAATGATATTGCAGTTATTTTAATTATAACAAATGAAATTCCATTGTATCCGATATGGTTCAAATTATCCAAATTCCGTTTATTAGTAGACATTTATTCGTACGAGATGGAACAAGAACTATTCTAAAGTGAATTTCTTTTTTTCCAAAAAATTATAAAAAATTTGACCTAAATATCGTTTTTATAGTTTGGCAATAATAATTTAAAAGAGAAAAACAGAAGGATTTTTCCTCTGAATGTATATTTTCTCTCATTTAATGAAGCTTAGAAGTAATATTGCTTTAGTGTATTTCGATTAAATTTCAAATCCAATAAGTTTAAGTTTATATTTGAAAGTAGTAGAAGTTGTGCAGCATTGATGATTAATTTTAAGGGAAAGTAAGAATAAGTAGTATAAGTACAATAAAATTTCTTCAAGAACAGTAAGATGACATACGGGTACAATAAGGTTTCAAGGACAGTAAGATTAAATGCAATTGCAATAAACCATCTTTTGCTGATTTATCACATTCTAAAATGATTATCATTAAACGCTAGCAAATTTAAAATGGACTATTTGAAGTTAAGCAAGTAAGATAATGATTGTATTTTCGGTTTTCATTGCTGATATCTGAATAATCATAATAATTTCAATAATAAATTGTTAATGATATAGTAGTACTTATTCGCTGACTAACTTCTCAAAGATAACATCAATTAATGACTAAATTTGAAGTAATTTTCATACGTATACCCTCTTACTTTAACTTTTTTTAAAGCCTTTACGATTTCCCAAAAATGCAATATATGGATAGGTAAGCAATCATTTATCTTTATGTAATATTTTTGCAGTAAACTATCTGTAATCTGGATTATTTTTACAAGTTCAATGTGACGCAAATAACATAAAAGTTAAACCAAAAATTCTGATAAATCAATTGTTTCGGAGTAAAGTTGTTAATTGTCATGAAGATTTCAATGGATAAGGATGATTATACAATTGTGAAAACTTAAAAAAGGTAATTTAAATTAAAATTTCAGAAATTTGATTCAAATCTATTTAGTTGTTGTAATAACTAAAAATATCCAAGATAAAAGAGGAATAAAAGTATTTGTATTCTTATTTAATAATTCTCTATTTTTCTTTCTTGTCAATTTTTGAATTTTTCCGAACTTCATACTGATATGCTTGATATTTCCTTTCAAGTTATTTAATTGCCTGAACATAATCACATCTTTTTGTATGCCTCTAAAAAGACTTAACTTTTCTTCATTTCATTAAATTTAGTAATTAAATTTCAACTTTTTTAGTTTGAGCGAACAGATTAAGTTAAGCAATATCAATATCGAAACATTTGTAGATAATTTCAACGGTCAACATCATATTGCTACAATCGACAAAAAGAAAGAGAGAAATTAAATTCATTATATTAATTTATTTTATAAGATCACTTATTTTTTGAATGGGATAAATCCGAATTTCCTACTACTTCGCGTATTTGAGGAAGAGGAAGGAGAAAAGCACAAACTTGAATTTTTGGTTATTTCATGCATTTCAATGTTCCATACTATCACTTTTTTTCATTTATTGAAAATTTCAAAAAAAAATTTAATTTAGTTTGCCATTAAATGAAATTCAAAAAGGATATGAGATTTAATGTATAAAATTTTTGGTTCTGCATATTTTCAAACTAGTAATACACCCTAACTTTTTTATTTCAAAGCATAAAACTAAACTCTAAAATGAATCGCTTACTGACTTTATTTGCATATTGAAAAATTTATGGTTTGAAAATATACTACCTGTAAAAGTACAGTTAAATTTTAAATTCGGACAAAAAAGTATAGTTTATATTAATAAGTTTTTAGAGAAAAACTCGAATTTCAGAAAAAAATAAAATTAAAAAAATTTTGAAAATACATCCACCTTTGAATCAGTGAGTGGGAATAATTTTTCATCTTCAAAACTTTTCTACTCTTTTTTTCACTTTTTTTTTTAATCTAAGTAAGACCAAATTTTCCAACAGCAATTTTGAGGAATAAAATTGTATTATTCTTTCTATCACTTTTTCTGATATATCAATCATATCATTTTAAGTTTTCCATCATTCCTACGATCACTTTATATCTTTTTGTTCTTGTTTTCTTTTCTCAATACTCACAATCTTTTTCATTATTCTTGCAATTTAAATTTAATTTCCACATTCTTTTCAACACCTACCACATATTATTTATTAAATATTATTAAATACTGTTTTCAATGCCAGTTTTCTTACTTTCATTTTAAAACTTCAAACTTTTCTTAAGCGCATTCAGGCATCTTTTTTGCACTATCAAATTTTTGCCATAATGAGAAAACAAAGTTTCATTCCTCATACAATGATGAAAATGTGAAAGCTAGTTGATAATAATGATCAGAGCATTTGTCATTGCTATTAAAATTACTTTTTTGGAATTTTTTCAAATGAATACATTTCCAAATAGAACATGCATATAATTCATTAAAATAATTCTCAAAAAAAATAATAATTTTAAGTGTGGTAAAAAAAAAAGAGAATTAGTAAGGCAAAGTATCGGAAAACAAAATGGGATGGATTTTGAAGTATTTTTTTGTTTTATACGAAATAATCATATATTTTCCTTATTAAAAATGCGATTGAATTATTAATTCATATATTTTCACTACAAATTTATGTGAAATAAATTGAGATGAATTTAATTAAGACGAAATTATAATCATACTAAACTAAGAAGTAGGTAGCGAATCCAGTTGAATGGATAAAATTAAATTAAATCGTGCCTAATAATTCTAAACTGAGTGATTACTTCTATTTTGATTTTGATCACTTTATATAATATGAATAAAACTGACCATTAAAAAACATGATGATAGTTCTGTTATGATAATGTTAAAAATATGCAAAAAAAAAAAGAGAAATTAAAATGAAATAAAATAAAGCAAAAGGAACGTAGGATGAAATATGAACGAATCATTAATATTCTCCAACATGAGTGAAATGGAATTTTTCGTTTTTTCATTTACTATCTCGGAATTTTGGCGAGTTAAAATGATGCATCGCTGTCATGAAGGAAAAAAGGTAATAGGTAAAGGAAAAAATTTGTAAATCTATTTTTTTAGAATAACTTTAAAAGCTTTAGAGATAAATTAGATGTTTATGCTTTTAGTTTTAATATTTTTCACATTTCGTATATTATTGCTTTTCATTTAAAATTTATTTAAAACTAAATTAATCTGTTGAAATAATTGTTAGTTCTTTTCCGAATAAACATCCGCAAGATCATAATTTTATGAAAATGAAATTTTATATATAATTTAATGTATAAAAAGTTAATTACCTGTTCATTTAATTATGAAATGTCGTTAGTACTTCATAATTAAATGAACAGGTAATTAATGCTTGATATTAGGGGTTAGAGCAATTTTCTGTAGTAATTTAGTCGTAAGATAAATTTCTGGAAAATTTTAGCGCAAAACAATTCTTCTAAGATTGAAATTTCTAGAAAAAAAGGAAAAATTAAAAGATATTCTGTTTTCTTCTTTGAATTCGCAATTCAAAAATTACTGTAAATTATGATTGGTTAATTCTTTGGTAATTATATTTGAGGATGTTGTAGAATTAGTCAATATCTAATAAAAATAATTTATTATCAAAATAATCCCATTGTTTTCATTAGCAATAAAAAGTTATACAACCAAATTATTAGTTCATTCAGCTTTCAATTTCATAGTTTTTCTTTCTTTTTTTGCTTCTTGAATAATTAATTTGTTAAACTTATCATAAACCAGCCTCGGAATTATCAAGGAAAATGACAAAATGTCAATATCATATATTTGACAATAAGATGAGAGAATTTTTATACGGCGGATATTCTTCGAAGTTATCAGCTCGATTAATGGAATATGATAAAAAGAACGCCTGCATTGTATATTTGCTTTTTCAATGATTGAAGCTTATTTGTGCAAATAATTGGAACGATATTCAAATTTACCTTTTTTCCTCCCACCCTTTCATTCATACAAATTTTATTCGTTTTCAATAAAATCTAATTTAACTTTATGAATGTTGTGCTTATCATATGAAATCCTGGAATATTATTACTAAAATACTAAATATACTTTGTTAGTATCATTTCCAATTTATATTGATACACCACTCAATTCTTCCATCAAAAATTGCATTTATAATTTAGTTGATAACATTTCATTTCCAATGCTATTTATTCAAATTTTCACAACTTTTAAATACTTTTATCCGAAGATTTTTCTAATCTTTTCATAACGAAAAAGAAGAAGAAGAGGAAGAACAAGAAGAAGAAGAAGAAGAAGAAGACAAAGATGAAGATGAAGACAACTGCGATACTGACGATGTCATCGACGATAGCGTTGAAAATGGCAACGATAGCGACAAAGATGACGACGACGAAAATCATCATTCAAATAATATCACAATGAAAATGATGCTATCCATACCGATCAGTAAGAATTGTTACTTTTAATGCAATAACTGTCTATAAAACAAGTTTTGAGGAAAACAATAATAATCCTTTTCTTCCCTTATCTTAATTTTATATCCTTCCCTCTATAATACATACATATATATATATATATTTCAATTTGATGAAATGAAATAAATGGGTGACAAAATGTTCTACGTATATTGACAAGAAGGAAAGAAATCAACGTTACATCGAAAATGGTTAGATAAGAAAGATGAATGAATGAATGAATGAATGGATAAACAGATAGATATGAATAAATGAAATGGAAGATTGAAAATTGGGAAAATTTTTATTCCTCCTTTTACCTCTTATGTAAAGAGGTGTCATGATTATTTACACTTCTAAAATAACTCGGTCGATAGTAAAAATATTCAATTAAATTTTATATTTTCATGTGTATATGTATTTGTACGTGTATGACTACATAAATGTACATGTATACGTACATTCACGTATTTGTACGTGTATGTCTATATGTATTTTTTTTTTTTTTTGGTGGTATATAAAAGAACAACACGAATGACAACCGGATGACATAATCAGTGATCCGGTACATGTATACATTACTTACAATGAGGAAGAAAAAAAAAAGGAAATAGAAAAAAAAGAGGAAGTGAAAATAATTAGTTATTTTGATAATTTTTAATAAAAATTTAACATTTAGTATGAAAAAAATTTTTTCTTCTTTTTTTCTAATGCATTTTTTTCTCATTTTAAATTCTTTTTTCTCTCTCAATAATTCATTATTGTATTTTATATTATATAAAAATTTTGCTTCACTTTTTTTATCATTTATTATCCAAATTTTGGGATATAATTTTTCATATTAAATAATGTTAGAAAATGATAAATCCAAAAATAAGACACATATTTACGTACACATACACATACACATACATACACATACAAATACAAGTTTATACATATATTCTTCTCCCGCGATCTCCTGTCCATATTACTCCCCCGCTCTTCCAATCCTAACTTCTCTTGCATTTATTCACAAAACTTTCAATGAAATGCATCAATGAACAAATGCCAGAAACTAGAATGTTGATGATGATGATGATATTAGGTAAACGGTTTTAAATTTTCAACAAAAAGGCATCAGATATGGTGGTGATGCGGGGGGGGGGAAGAGAGAATGAGTGGAGGTGGACTCCTTTTTTGATCGTCAATTTTGCAGTTCTACTAGTTTGAAGTTCTTTCAAAATTTCAGCTTCCCTCTTATCTTTCCTCCTTTCTTCTCCTTCTTTACATCTTCCTTGTTTATCCCATCTCCCGATCCCGGTCATTCCCCGCTATTCCTTCCTTTCCCTGTATTCCCTTTTTACCTCTTTACCTTTTTCCCTCCGTTTTTCCCTTTAATTTCCCCTCCCTTCCATCGTTCAGTTCTTTGTAATTCTTTTTCAAATGTATAGATGGTTCAATGAATTCATATTGATATATCTACTAAATGAGTAGTTTTGTAGTAGTTGTTGTTGTAGTAGTAGTAGTGGTTATAATGATGGGTTTGTATTAGTTTGAAAGGTAACAGCTTAATATTTGACCATTTCTTTCATCCTCTCTCTCTCTCTCTTCTCTCCTTCTCCCTCTTGTTTCATCCATTCCCCGAGGGTTTTCTTTAGTTACATCATTTTGCGGTTTATGGATGGTATATGGTTGAAGCAAAAAGTTTCGGATATTCGTAAAAGCGCCAACGGCATATTTTTCTTCTTTTTCTTAGAATTTGAAATAAAAGGTTAAAAGGAATCATTTTTCTTTAAGAAATATAGACCCTGATGATAACCTCTTATGACACTACTAGAGACACACACACACATATATATATCTACATATATATATATATATATATATATATATCATGCTATTGTCATAGGTTACTTTCCCTCTGGTCATATGTCATAGGCTATTTTGCCTCGGGTCATAATATGAAGCTAAGGAAAGTTTGCATTGACAGAAGAGAAAATGCGACAATTAATTGTCATAACAAATAATTTTGTTATTTTAATGTTTTCTTTAGATAATATATCATCAACATGTGAATAAAACCCTTAAGGGCAAAATTTTATGAGTAAAACTTATACATAAAATTTAGCCTAAGGGTAGCAAGAAAAGGTGAAAGCGGGAAGAAAGTTTTAAATTTTGGTCTAATCGCAAGGGTTCTCTCTCAGTTCTTAAAAAAAAAAAAAAAAAAAAAAGAAAAGAAAAAGAAATAATAATAATAATTGAATATTAATCTATGAGCGAAAAAAAAAAAGAAAAGAAAAAATAAAACGAATTAAAAACGTCAAAATTATTTCTCATTTATGTAAACGAATATAAATTTTTTTATGGAAAAAAAGAAAAGGAAATTTTTTTTTTGGGTTTTTTCGGTTTTTTTTTTGTTTTTTTTGTTTTGCAGTGTCATTTTGCATTAATTTAAAAGTAAGATACCTTTTTGACCTTATTTATTTATAGCAATCTTTTCATTATATTTTTCCTTTTTCGTTTTCTTTTTTACTTTTTCTCTTCTGCAAGTATAATTTATCATTTGCATTTTTTCCTTTCTTTTTTTTTCTTTTTTTTTTTTTTTGTTGTCCAATAACCGGATACTAACTACTATTGATGTTTACAGACATTACAAGAAATACCGGTCTACCCTGAAGGTTATCACTGTTACTATTTGTACTCAATTATTATCAACGGGAAGTTATACCTAAGGGAAAGCAAGTTATCAGAGAATATCCGGACAATTTGTGGCCCGAGGCAACAAATTACTGGTATTAGCTGTAAACGTCAAGGAAACGTAATGCAAGTGAGTCATATTAAATTAATACATTTCAACTCTTTCTCTTGCTCTCTTCTCTCTTTTCTCTCTCTCTCTCTCTTCCTTTTTTAACTCCATTACCTTCACTTTTTGTAATATTTAGATAAATTATTAACTAAATTATGAAATAATATTGCACTTAGCTATTGCTTATATTATTTATATGATGCATTTTAAGATCAGTAATATAAATTTAAATTTTAGCCATTTTCAGATTAATTAAAAGAGACTATACTAATTATAAACTGTAACATATTACAATTCAGAAGTAGGTTGAAATTTACGATTTGTTAATTTTTTTCATGTTCTTTTTTTTTTGGTTTCAATTAGCAATTACCAAACAAGTCTTCCGTTTAATTAATATATATGTATATGTTTATATTATATTCGATATATTTCAATTGAAATTTTCTAAATTTTATTAGGATTTAGTCTAAATTTTTGTCTCTTTACTAATTAATCTTAATTAAAAAATCTATAACCTTTGAATGAAGAAAAGAAAAGACCTATCCATGAAGTACACCATAGTTATTTTATTACAGTAATTCAATATATAATTTCAGACCCAACCAAATCAAATTTAATTGTCATAAAGTTATTTAATTTATATCACACTTCATTTCTCTTCCATTGATTGAGTTTCCTTCATTCAGTTGCAATTTTCCAGTTTTTCTTTTATACTTAAATATTTGCAATAATGGAAATGAAAAATGAATATATCAAAACTGTTCGGAACAATCATCATAATCTGTTGTTATATGATGATATTTGCATGAAAAAATTGAATGCTTTTGTTAGGTTATACATGATGATGATTGGAGATGAGGGTGTAAATAAAATTAAAATTAAAATTTAAATTTAGAATATCCAGTGAAATGAAGAGTGAAAGAAATGAGAAAAATGATCAAATGTTAATTTTGAATGCTCACAGACTTCAACCTTTCAGATATATTTTTATTGCTTATAAGGGAAAGCAATTAAAATTAAAGTTAAAATTAAAAAATTCCAACTAAAAAAAAAGAGAGGATATTTAAGTGTTTGCTTTGAAAATAGAAAAATTAAACAATGATATAATTATACGAAGCAATTGTTTATGCTATAGTCATCATTATTTAATTTTATAATTTTAATATGTCATTTCATTTGAATGCATCATTTTAGGCAGGCTGAAAAGAATTTTTCAGTGAATTTACAAATAATTGATAATAGATAAATTCAATTCTACAAAATGATTAATTAATTAATTGTGAAGGAAGGATACGAAACTATTTTTGTGATAGTTGTTCGTATGGAAGCTTGAAAATTTTGTCCTTATTTAATTTATTGATAAAATTCTTGTTTCTCCGAAAATTCAAATGGTAAAGTAATCCTTAAAAGGATTTTTCATCTCCTACAATAAAAATGTATGCGAAGAAGAAGACGAAGACGAAGAAGGAAAAGATGAATTTCTTTTGCTGTCACTAAATTTTACTACTTTTACGATTTTTCCAAATTTTTTTCTTCTTTTTTTTTTCATTCAGTTAATTTGATAGTAAATTAAATCTTTTCGATGGAAAAGTAGAAAGAGAAAAAAAAAAACCAGAGAGGAAGGAAGAGGAAAAAGAAGAAGGAAGAAAAAGAGGGAGAGAGACAGAGAGAGGGAGAGAGAGAGAGAGGGAGAAAAGAAGAGAAAATTGGATGATAACGATTGGTATTTAAAATCGTAGTTATTTCAAAGTGACTTTTTTTTTTTTCTTTTTTCTTCCTTTTTTTTTTTTTTTTTTTTTCCTGACCTCTTGCTTCTTCTTTAGACAACTTTACAACTATATTTTCATTCTTCTATTATCCATTTACAGAATGAAATGAAATCTTTCCATCACATAAGATGATGATGCATTTAGCAACAATTAATTGTCAATTTCATTTTTTTTTTTTTTTTTTTTTTTTTATGAAATGAAGAAATTTAGAACTTTCCTTAATTTTAAAATAGGAGAAAAGAGAGAGAAAAAAAAAATGAACAATGAAATAAATGAAAGGGAGAAAGAATAAGATAGACGGAGACAGAGGAAGAGAGGGAGAAAGAGAGAGAGAGAGAGAGAGGGAAAAAAAAAGAAGGGATAAATAAATGAAATGTGAGAAATGATGAAAGAAGGGAGAAGGAAAAAAAAAAAACGGTTCATATTATTATCATTGCTAATATCGTAGTTTGTTTCCATTTTTAATTATAATTAAGAATTAAACCATAAAAATTCATTACTTTTTTTATTCTATAAAAAATTTTTATGAACTTTCAAAAAATTGTTCACTTTTTTTGTCTTATATTTATAGTAAAATTATTTTTTTAAAAAAAAAAAAAAGAGCAGAATTGTAAAATGAATTTTACAATTTTCTATTTTTGAATAAACTTATTAATGCTTTTCTTACAGTTTAAAATAGCAATTGTATCAGAAAGTTTTGAGTGGTTTGCTATTATATGCTAATTAGTTTTGAATAATTTTAGAACAAATGAAATTTTTGTAAGAATAAAAAACAATTTGTCTTTTTTCTTCTTCTTTTTTTTTTTTTTTTTTTTTTTAGAGCCTTCAACTTGAAGGTATCGGAACTCAACCTATCACCAATGAACAACAACAATCATTGCTAGAACAACAACATATCGGATTTCCATCACCAGCTTACGCATTCGCTTATAATCCAGGCCCTTATCCGCAAACTGAACATGTAATTCATTTATTTCAATCTTTTTAAAATTTTACAAATATAGAATTTGAAAATTTTAATTCCATCAAATATGGCATCCAATAATAGTATCCCGAAATTATAATTAAAATAGTTGAATTTTAGCAAATGACATTATTTGAAAATTGTAAATGGAATAATTGAACATTGAAGTTGTATAAATGAAACTTAATACCAATTTATTTTAATGATATTTTTTGTTTTTCGTTTATTTACACCTATGTAAAAATTTTAAATTGTATGCGGAAATTTTTCCTTTTATTTTTCAGCTACAACCGTATAGTATTACCAGTGCAACATCAGAACAATTTCGTGAACAAACTAATGAACTTACTCGTGTTACCTGTTATCAACAACAAGCTAATGTTCATTACAATTTTAATTTTTATTTTTTTTCATTCCTTCTCAGTAATTTCAAATTTAATAACATTTATGACGGATCGAAAAATGGAATATTCACTGGTTTGCACCGATAATTTAATATCACTGCCGTATCATTCAATCATTTATTGATAAGTAAAATTTATTTTTAGGTTCATGTACCAAATGGACGAGAATACCTGATGGTTACCGGTCGACCACAGCCGGTTTTTATGCAACATCTAGCTCAACAACATATTCCCTCTACTGCTTCTTTACAACATCATCACCACCAACAACAGCAACAACAACAGCAACAACAGCAACAACAACAACAACAACAACAGCAACAACAACAACAACAACAACAACAACAACAACAGCAACAACAACAACAACAGCAACAGCAGCAACAACAACAACAACAACAACAACATCATAGCATGGTTACAGATAGTAGCAGTGTTGATACCGTAAATTTTTGAAATTTTTTCTTTTTTTTCTTTTTGTAAATATCAGTAAGGGAAATTTTCTTTTGTATTAAAATTTTGAATAGAGAAAATTATACTATCGATTTCTAGCCAAAATTTGACGAAAAAAAAAGGAAATATAAAGGAAAAGTATGCTATAATATGTTTTAAAATATATTAAGTATTAAAATATTTATTTTTATTATTGATTCCTTCCATTTTGCAATTATCAATTCTTTCGTTTCCTTTTATTCCAGGAAATGAGTACATCACCATCAGCACAAGCAAATATAACTGAACAACGTGGAGTTATTCGTAAAGGTAAATATGAAGTAGCAATTACTTTATAATAATTAGTATATGAAAATTTTAATTAATACTTGAAACTATTTATTTATCTTCAATATTTTTAACAAAAAATAAAAACTAATAAAAAAAAAAATAACAGATTTTTGCATATATATATATTATCTATAAATTGTCTTCTTTTTTTCTCTCTCTCTCTTTCTCTTTCTTTTCTAACTCTATCCCCAGTTTTGTCAATTTTTTCCTTTTTAAGCAGCATGTTCAAGACCTAAACCAATGATAACAACATGTTCAATGAATGGACAATTGATGCATAGCAGTAATCAAACATCTCATACTGCTAATTATCTTGATGTTTTCTGTTCTGTACCCGGTTTGTTTTATTAAATTTAAATGATAATTTTAAACTTCATCTAATTTTATCATCAAAGAAAAAAAAAATTACTATTTTTCTATCCAAATTTTATTATTAATTTATTATTCATTTGCCTTTTTTTTTTTTTTTGTTGGTAAAATTCAATTGAAAATATGGATAAATTGATTTTCTTGAAGGTCGACTAAGTTTGCTCAGTAGTGCGGCGAAGTACAAAGTGACGGTTGGTGAAATTCATCGACGACTTTCACCGCCGGAATGCCTTAATGCATCCGTTTTGGGTGGAATTCTCCGCAGGTAATTAAAAAAAAAAAAAAATTTTTTTCCGAAAGAATTAACAATGATTTGCATTTATTTGACCATATTTTCGCTATGAATTTTTAAAATTTTTCAATTTTTTTATTTTCTTTTTGAACTTCTTCTCTCTCTCTCTATTTCTATGCTTTTCCATCTCTTCCCCTCCGTCTCTCTCTCTCTTGCACTTTAAATATTTTATAAAATGTTCGAAAATTTCAAATAATGAAATCAAAATTGGCATTATTAGCGAAAAATTCAACGGCACTTTAATAATTATTGTTAACAAACCAATAATCAAACCAATAATGTTGTGCTGTTGATTTTAATTTCAATTCTGATTTCGATTTTAACTTAATTCACGTTTGAATTCATTTTTCAAATATTTCAACAATGCTAGTCTATTTGAAAAATGACCCAAAAATATTGAAATATGTTGGAAAATTAGGAAATATATTTCAGAGCAAAATCCAAAGATGGCGGTAAATCGTTACGTGATCAGTTGAAACGTGTCGGTTTACAGTTACCAGCCGGAAGACGGAAAGCTACAAATGTTAATTCACTTACAGCACTTGTTGAATGTTAGTTAAATTTCTTCGTGGAAAAATCTTTTAGTTATTCAAAAAAAAATTGAATGATAATGTTTAACTGCATTTCTTAGTATTATCCGATTTTCCGGATATGTTCTTCCGTAGAATTATTCAATTTTCCACTATTTATCTGAGTATAACTTTACTGATCATATGATATATGTTTGAAAACGAATGAGAATTATGACATCGTTTTATCAGCTAACTAATTAGAGTGTAAATTTCATGAATCATATCAGGTCATGTTATTTTTCTCAGCATATTCTGATCCTCTGCATCATATCTTCTACTTCAAATCATTAATCAAATTTCAAATTAAATTTGGCATGAAATTTTAAGAATCAAAAACTGGAAATCATTATCATTTAGTTTTTTTTGGATATCCGATTTAGGGTTTCTTTTGTGGTCATATTGATATGATAATCTCATTATCTTGCAACATCTACTGCAGTGAAATCTTACATAGTAAGATGATGCTTACACATATATAATTAGCAATAACAAATATAATTACTTTTAATTATTTTTTTTTAAAGCGTAGATTTCACTTTCAAATTAATTTTCATAAATCATTGCACAAAAATTTTTGATTGTAATGACGAAGTTGCAATAAATTATTAATTTTACAATAAATATAGTTATTTTTGATTAATTTTTTTTTAAGGCATTAATTTCAGTTTCAAATTAATTTCCATAAATTATTGCACAAAAATTTTTGATTATAATAACGAAGTTGCAATAAATTGTTAATTTTTATACAGTTGAAGCAATGCATTTGGCAAAAGATTTTAATGCTGTTTGTGAGAATGAATTTCCCGCTCGAGCAGTTGCTGAACATTTAACACGCGCAAATTGTTCAATGGAACCGTTGGATATGCAACGACGAAAGAATATGCTATTAGCAACGAAAGCAACATTAGCTGAATTGAAGGAATTATTGAGCAATGATCGAAGCCCAATATGTTCATCAAGGCCACAGCCAATTTTGGAACCAATTGTGCAAAGTCGATTAACACATTTCTCAATGGTATCTTTACTAATTTTTTTAATTAATAAATTTCTCTTTCTCTCTTTTTTTTTTTTTTTTCTCTTCATTTTCCTTTCTCATTTCTTTTTCTTCTTTTAATTTTTAACATTTATTTCTTTTATCATTTCTGATATTATCATCATTTGTATGAGAAGTTAGAATAGAAATAGAATGTGATGGAAATGATTGAGTGAAGTTGATGAAGATGAAATGATAAGCAAAAATTGAGAAGAGATTGATTATTGTACCTTACCTTCCATTACTGTAATTAATTAGGATAATTAACCCACATTTATTTAGTTAATTTAATATAATTATTGCTATAATTTCAAAAAAAAAAAAAAAAAAGAAAGAAAAAAAATAACGCTAAGGAATGGCTTAATGTTAGAAATATATTATTAATTGGATGAAGTTACAAAACTAATTTGGCTTATTAACTTTTTAGCAGCTCTCTTTTCTTTCTTTTTCAAACTTATTAATCATTTCATTCAAATTCTATTTTGATGCTCCATTTGTTTTTGATCATAAATTCTTTTTATTGAGAAAAGAAAAATTTTATCCCAATTATTGATTTCTTTTGTTCAAGATTTAATATAATTTTAATTTTTAATTTCGTTCGAATTGCAATTGCCACAACAATATGCTGGTATTTAAGTAATTCTCAACCATTTATTTTATCTAATTTGGGTAAATTTTTATTTGAATTCATTTGAAATATACTGTTGATTAAAAATTCAGCTATTTTATTCAATATTTTCCGACATTTGTTTTTTTGTTTTAAAGTATCATTTAAACCGTATCTTATTAATTGCAAAATTTCCATTTTCTTCATTTAATTCGATCAGTGTCACTATTATATTTTCCAATTATCTTTTACTTTCGTTTTTTTTTTTCTCAAAAAAAAAAAAAAAAAAAGAAAGACGAAATTCATTCAAGTATTACTATTTTAAATCTATGCTTAATAGAATTTATAGTGCTAATAATAGTGATGAATATTATCATTTTTTCTTGAAAAAAATATTTCAATCATTTTTTTATCATTTCTATCACTTTTTTTTAATCCTTTATCACTTTTATATTTTTCTACTATAATTAATTGAACAATAGTCATTCATTATCATTTAATGAGATTTTATGATGTTATTTTTACAATGACAAGTTTTTCGTCATACTAACTAATTAAAATGGAGTATCTTAATTCAATTCATTTTCAGGTTACCCATGGATTCGGTTCACCTGCTGTATTAGCTGCAATTAATGCAATTATGAATTGGTTAAATGAATCAGTGAAATTACTTGATTCAAAATGATAGATTTTGATATATTGGAAATAAATGGCGGATATACGAATTTAGCGATGATATTGTAATTATGTTTTTCTTTTTTTTTTTTTTCTTTTTTTTTATATCTTACTGAGGGGGAAAAAAAGCGGAAATAGAAAAAGGAAAGCAAGACTGCAAAAACGGAAAAAAAATAAAATTAAAAAAGAAAAAATTTATTTTTAATATAATTCATAATTGTTCACATTCTTTTTCTTTCACTTTTTTTTTTTTTTTTTTATTAAAGAGCCAAGTTTTATGAGGCTTTTGCGGGTTCTTTTCAAATTCTTCAGTTTTTATTGTCATATTCGAAATTTACAATTAAACTTTTCAATTTTGTCAAAAAAAATTTGGAAATTCACACAAATTTTGTGAAATTTATGAAATTAAAAGGGAAATTAACAAATTTTATTTAACTTTAACTATAATCAATAATACGTCAATAATGCCTCAGAAGTATCATATCATCTTTATCGTATTCATATTCATTCATTCTTTCATATATATCATTTATTTGGTTAAACGTAGGTTACGTAAACGTTTCACGTTTTCTATTTTAATATTATCATCTAAGCAAGACGTAATTTACATAAAAAAGAGAGAGAGAGAAAAAAAAAAGGTAAAATGAAATGCAAATTGCATAATTCTGCTCAATTTTTACAATATTAATATATTTCGTTTTATCTTTTCTCTTTCAGTCTTTCCTTTTTTCTCTTTTTTTTTTTTTCTTCATTATTATTGAAAAAAAAAAAAAAAAAAAAAAAAAAAAAAATGCAATGTTAAAAAACGATTCGTATTGTATGATTGATTGATTAATTAATTAATTAATTAATTAATTTTCCTCCACTTTGTTTCAGTGTTTTCTTTTTTTTTTTTCACCTCGCTTTCTCATTCATTAATATTTATCTTATCGCGATATTAACTACACTTTTTTCTTTTTTTTTTTTTTTTTTTTTTTGTTTTAAAATAAAACAAAAAAAAAAAAAAAAGAGAAAAGAACGAAAGGGAAATAAGCTGCCATTTGATGTGATATTGTAATTAAATATATTCAATTGTGATAAAAATGTGATAAAATGATTGTTTGCTAAATTTTTCTGTCCTTTTTCCTAACAATCCAATAGAAATGATAACTCAAACTTAAATTTTTGAAAAATTTTTTTCAAAAATTTATAATTATTCAAAAAAAAAAAAAAAAAAAAAATAGGACAAAAGGGAAATGGCAATTGATCGCGTTGATTGTAGGATATAATTCTCATATGAGATATTATACGAAATATTCTTAGCAAAATCTATTGCAGTCTATTATCAACTAAATGCAAATTTCATTAGCAGTTCAATTAATGAAAGTTACAATTTAAAACTTACATCAAAGTAATTTAATTTTATTTCCTCATTCATTCATAGCTTTTATAGTAAAAGCAATAAGATACGTCATCGTTAATGATTAAAAAATTTGTTATTGACATTAATTGATGTACAAATATATACATATATCATTCAAAAAGCTGAAAATAGATGATATCAAGAAATAGGTAGAAATCTCTTATCCTTTTCTCTTTTTTAGATTTTACGTTTTTATAGAAATCGAAATCCAAAAAAAGTAATTTTAAGTTAACACTTTTTTTTCTTTTAAAGAAAACTTTTCAAGCTAACATTTTATATATTCATTTAAAAAAGTCTTTTTTTCGAATTTTATTAATTGCCAAATGGAAAGAAAAAATGGGATGAAAGAAATGAAAATGATTTATTGGAAATATTTTCTACAAATTTTCTACAAAACATTTATATTATAATACTTGGAATTTTATAGTAGGAATGAGGTCTAGAATTGAAACCTGAACCGGAATCAAGTGAGCAGTCTGATCTCTGAACTCATTTCGCTCATCAACAATCAAAAATGGCTAGGAAAAAATAAATTTACCTGAAAGCTTATTTTAGTACAAAATATAAAATTATTGGCGATTGCTAAGTTTAAATATTAGACATAAGTAATTACTAAGTACTGATATTAAATGATATTAAGCAGCAGAAGTTATTAATTACACATATTAGACATAAGTAATGATCAACTTTACGCATAAAAAAATATTAATTAGACATATGTAACAGAAAAATTATTAATTAAACATATTAGCGTAAAGAATAATTGAGTACACATGTCGAGAATATGAAATCAAGTATAGATATCGAACATAAGGAATTATTAAGTACTTATAATTTAGATGCAAGAAAATAGACAACAAGAATTATTATAGGTAAGTATATTAGGTATAAAAAATTATTAATTATACATGTTGGATGCAAGAAAATTTTAAGGACACATATTAGGAATAAGTAATTATCAAGTAGACTTATTAGGCATAAGGCATTATTAAATATATATATATATATTAAGTAATTAATATGTAAATATTATATGAATAATAGTATGTTTGTAAGTTTAATTAATTAGGGAATAAGTATGGTATAGGTAATGACGTAAACGATTAATAAGATATAATTTACTCTGATTCTTAAAGTTTACTTTTATTTTTATTTTAACAAATAGCAATTAGTATGACATACCTTTAAAATATGATAATTATGTTCTTCCTATCCTCATTGCTTATTTATAATTACTTTTTGTTACACTTATATTTACATCTCTATTTACTTACTTTATCATTCACTTTTTCCAATTCATATATTTTAGTACAATTTCCTTTTTTTTTTTTTGCTAAAACATCTAAAATTTCTCTTTCAATTCCAATTTTTTAATGCTTGAATCTTTTCTTTTCTTTGATATTTGAATATGAATTCTAAATAGTCGTTAAAATACCAATGCCATATATATTATTTAATAATTAAATAATAAAATTTTGTGATGAAGAGGTGATAGTCATTATCTTTTTTCTATATAATAATCTTTTTTTATCAGATTAGAGAAAGAAATTTGCATATATAATCATTTTAAAATGTGAATTAATTCATATGTCGTTTTTTTTTTTTTATTTTCAATTTACCATTGTAATAATAGTTTAATAATTATTTCTTTTCACCTAACTTATTTTTTACGGAATAATAGCTGCAAATTTGGCAAAATAAAGAAGTAGCCAATGGTCAAATGAGCGATGTCTCTATCACATGCAATTGGCCTAAGTTAATAGAGTTAGCTTAAATAAATATGATATAATAATTATGTTCAGTTAACCAATTATAATTATAATAAGTATTTTGATGTTATAATATTTGAAACGGAAATTGATAAATTGGAACATATCATTTCAGTTTAACTTACTGGTTTTAAATTATGTCATATAAATACAAATTACTTCCATTATCTTCCTCCTTTCCTCTCTTTCTCGTTTTCCAATTAGTAATTTTTATAAATAAGAGCTAAAATATATTAGTACAGTAGACTTTTAATACAGTAGACTTGAAATATTACAGTATTGCATTAAAATGAAATGAATCAAAAAAAAAATTTTTTCTCTTTTTTTGCATAATTACAGAAATTCATTACTTCTATTTGATTACTTTAGAAACACAATTAATATTTTACATGAAAATAGTTAACAAAAGATGTTTTGATAATTTAATATTATGTAATTACAATTTAAATAATTCACTAAAAGCACTAATCAATTTTGTTTTTCTTTTTTTTTTTTCATTCCCATTAAATAATTCAATAAGAAAGAGTAACTGACTGTGTACGAAATTTTGCAAATATATTTGTCGCTATTGTCATAAGTCATTGAGCGCAATTGAAATTTGAAGAATTGTTCATTTCATGTTCATAACAAAGATGAATAAATGGATAATAATGAAGGATTGTATAGTTTGTTCCGGTTAATGATATATTAGGGTTATTCCGGTTTATGATATATTATAATTGTTCCGGTTTGAGATATATTAGGATTGTTCCAATTTAAAATATATTACGATTATTCTGATTTAAAATGATTTAAGGTGCATTAAAACTGAATTCCGTAAATAAATTGATATTTCCATTTCGTTACCACATCATTCAATGTTTTTAAGATTAAGTTAGCATATTAGAATAAAATATTTTTCTTAATCGAAATTTTTAAAATAAAAAAAAAAAAAAACAAAATTCATAATTTTTAAATTATTCCATCCACTAATAATCTTCATTTCTAGCAAAAATTATTGTTAAAATTGTTAGAAATAATAATTTTTTTCTTCACTTCTTCCATCCATCTCTAAATTGATAAAAATTAGCCAAGGTTGCTGTAAGGAAATTGAAGCAATTATTTGAAGTTAAAGCTTTATGATCGACCGAAATTCAAATTTTGCGACTTTTACAATCATTGATCTTTCGAATTCGACAAAATTCATTACACTAAAAATAATCAGTTGCATCTTACCAAACCTCTTGCTAACAAAAACTTTGGAAATAATTAATAAAATCAATGGGCGATGAAATGATTAGAAGGATTTAAACAATTCATTTCCCTTTTTTTTTTTCGCTTCCCCTTTCAATTACGTGAATTCTTATTGATAAATTGGAAGAATTTATCAGAAATTAAATTGAAAAGTGGAAAAAATAATTATTACTTTTCAGAATTCTTAAATGTATTAAGAGCTAAAAGGCAAGGAAATAAAACAAATTGATATATTGATTTCACATCGATTATATATATTTATTTATCGATTTCATGTTAATTATGTATATCGATTTTACATTAGTTATATATATCTTTATCATATTGCTTACAATTATATATTAATTTATTTGATACCATTTATTTGATGCGAAATTCCGATACTATGACAAATAGAAAACAAATAAAGAAAAAAAAAAAAGTAAACGGAAAAGAAAAAAAATTTTTCTTCCTTAATCCTTGAAAAGGTCAATTATATCAATTTTCTTCTCAGTAAGATACCTTTCAATTCTCCTTTTCGTTTCACTTTCTTCCATCAGTAACAAAAAATAAAAAAAAAAAGTAAAGAAAAACTTAAAAAATAAGAGAAAAGAGAAAAGAAAAAAGAAGAAGGAAGTTTTCACTTCGAACATCTAAAATGCTTCTCACAAATTTAATTTTAGTTTTTAGCAATTTTACATTTCAAATTTGATTTATTATTTTCCACTGAAATCCATCTGTTTGCTACAAAATTTCAATTGTACCGAAGAAATTATAAAAGTAACGTTTTTTTTTTTTTTTTTTTTTTTTTTTAAAAACAATTTCATGACTTGTTATTGCTTCTTTCTTTCTAATTAGTACTAATTGTTTTTTACATTTCTTCACATTTAGCTATCATTTCACATAGTTTTTTTATTTTATTAGTAATATTTTCACTTTTAATTTTCAATTTTTTTTTTTTAAAAACATCGGCCTTTTCAAATACATTTTTCTTCAATCTTAAAATTTATTTAAAATTTGGAAAAAAATGTTATCAAATTTCATCTATTTCATTCTTATAATTATTTTTGGCAGATTTTCTTCATCACAGCACATAAACTTCGGCATCAAAATTGTTATGGTTACAATTAATTTCAAATTTTTAGAAAATTTCAAGTTTGTCGTTGTTTTCTAACAAAAGTTTCGAATAATTTTTCAAATGTTTACTATTAAAATGGAAGGATAAAAACAGAGGAATATTTCAGTTATTTGGGTGAGGATGAGGATTTAATTTACTGAAAGTTTGAAATTTATTATAAAACTCCAATTTTAATTTGGCTATTTTAGTTAGCCTCTATTATGCTGTAAGAATTATTCTTACAATGTAGTAGACTAATTAAAATGGCCAAAAAAAAAAAAAAAAAAAATATTTCACTGTAACAGAAACTTAAGATAGAAGTGTAGATTAACCAATGCTAATGACCAGATGTTTAAGAACATTACCGAATACTGAACTGACAATTGATGAATAATTGAAATCGTAAATACTGTTCGGGAAAGTTGATGAATGATCAGGTCATTTTCATATTGTATCCGTGCAATCTTACCAACTGGTACATTAGACAAGATAATTGTTATCGGATAATTCAATGATTTATACTTAAGAATGGAAAGTTTTTCATTTGTAAAGATAATTTTTTTTTGTGAAAATCGGACTTCTTAGATGGTGAATAAATGAAATATTATAATTTCTTAAATTTCATTTTTAGTTAAGAATGGAAGGATTGTTAAATAGGAGGAGAAAAGAAATGGTAGTAATAATTTCCATTAAGAATTTTGGGAATATAACCTAATGATATAGTTAATATTAATTAAATTAATAAGGATTCACTCAGAAATAATATTAATTAAATTAATATGGATTCATTTATAGTTGCACGAATTCTCAAAACTTCCTGAAACACAACATTCAAATTAATACTGCTGTAATATGATGACATTTATCACTTCGTAAAAATTATTTAATTCAAATTATTAATTAATTCAATTTTAGATAAACTGGACAATATTAGGCTATTTATTTCATTAATTTTTTTTTTTCTAACACTACATAATATCTCTTTAATTTAATTAATACTGTTCTTTACTACAATATTAATTATATCATTAGCTTATACTTAGATTATTTATTATGATCAAAGTATTTCTTCTTTCTATACTTTCATTAACGAAAACATAAATAAATATTCTTAAATTTCGAATATTATTGAAATATTTCCAATCATTAGTCGATCTTTCTGTTAATTTTATTTTTATATATTCTATCCATTTTATTTAATTTTATATATTCTATCCCTTTCATTTTATTTCAAATCTTCCCCTTCCAATAATTCCTTCATCATTACCATTATCATTATCATTACCATTATCATCATCATCATCATCATCATCATCATCATTACAATTAAATGTCAACTACTGTATCTAAATCATAAATAGAACATTGTCAAGCATTTGACCTGTTTTTATTGAATGAAATAAATCAACAAATTAGGTTAAATTAAAAATTTAGACAGCATATTTCCAATTTTAATCATTTCTAACAAAATTAATTACTTCATTTTTTTTTTTTTCATTTGTAAATTGGGAAAAATTTAGAACTTTTTTTCCCCCTACTAAGCTATATATTATTGTTGGCATATACTCAAATATATTAAATTGTCAAATGTCATCGATCCAGAAAGAGTTAATGTGAGTTAATTTGTTATACTCTAAATGCATAATTTAAATTATAAAAATTATCTTGTTATATCATTGCTTTCATTTCATTATCATCATTTCATAAAGGTTACGTGTCATATTTTAAAGGTCATGTAAAATGTAGTAATTAACAATTCCTTATTACATCAGTATTTTAGGATATTGAATGCAGAACTTTGTCACATTTTGCATACTCATGCAATAAGATGAACAATATGAAAATTTAAATTAAAAAAAAAAAAAGGAAAAGAACTGTAGAAAAATTTTTCGAAAATTTTCGAACAATTTTCTAATTTATAATTTAAATGAAATTAAATCAATTTCGAAATATATTACATCATATCGTAAATTTATATGTAAATATTTTCATAACAAATTTTAAATGGTATAAATTTATACTTACCATAATTACATGCATGTCATAACTTTTTAATTAATTCCTAACTTTTTTAAATTTTCCTTTTTTTTTTTTTCGTTTCATTTTAGTTTTTATTAACTTTCAACTTTTAATTAATTCATAATGCAAAATTCTTATAATTACCAAATTTCTTCATCAAAACAACCCCTTAACATTGTTAACCTCAAATATTATATACGCACACACACACACACACACGCACACACACACACACACATATGTCTATTCTGTGTCTGTCTGTCTGTCTGTCTGTCCAAAGTGTATTGATTGGGCGTAGTATGTTCGAAGGATGTTATATTGTCTGATTGGTTGGTTGGTAAGTATTGTGTGTGTGTGTGTGTGTGTGTGTCTTAACATTTAAGTATTTTAAGTATAGAAGTATGTATATATCGAATTATATAAGTAAACGTGTACGTATGTATGTATACGTTTATGTACGATATACATACATACATACATATAAACGTGGTTTTTTTTTGGGTTACTTTTAAGTATCAAACCATAGGTACGAATGTAGCATACGTGTACATACGTGTATTGATGTATATATATATATATATATACTTACGTATGTTTACGTATTACAGTTATAATATAGTGTGCATGCATTTATATGCGCAAACTCACGTATATATTATATGAAATATATAGATATGCATACAACATAGCCATACGTGTGTAAACGTACGTGTACTTTTTTTAACATTGATATGTAAGCATTATTTAATGTAATATTGTTTAGCAAATAATGTAAAAGTTTTATTTTTATGATTAACGTGTTGTTATTGTATTGTTATAATAGCGAAAGAAGCATGTTAAGAAATGTGGTATAAGTATGTGATAAACATATCAACGTGATCCATCATATCATCACGTATAATAGCTGTTGGGAAAATTGTTTGAAAATGAACCGGTCTTACTTATAAACTTGTTTCTTCTTCATGTAACTTATTTTATGTCAAACTAATTAATAATTAATGATCTATCTTTTACCAAATAACTGATTAACTAATCAGTCAGTCATCATTCAGAAATTTTGTGGTTAATCGATAATATCTAATACTTCATTTATTTTAGTGAGATTAAAATATCTTCTAATAATTGGTAACGAATAAAAGGGATAAAGATAAGACGATGAATTGTATAGCTGTTAGACGGAGTAAAGGTCAGTTCTGGAACCGATCATCATCCTATCTAACATTTATTCCTTACAATTATCAAGTTGTTTAAATTATTTCCTCCAATCTATTATTTATTTTGGTATTTTAAAAGCTACAGTTTAATCAGTAGTATGTCAATTGTATATCGAGAAATTATGTCAATGATACATAACATATTTCCGATTATCAAGTGTTATATTTGATAAAGCCTTGGTGTTCCGAATTCTATAATGATTGTAAATAACGTTGTTATGTGTTATTTCTAGATCGCTTGATGCATGCAGATTCCGCTGATAGCGCACAACTCAGTATTGATTCTTTGATTCAATCGTGATTTAATGATTCGCTTCAAACAAGTATAATTTTTATAAATAGGTTATTATTTTCATACTTTCAAACATTCTCTTCTTGCTTTTCCTAACATACATCAGTTTTACATACTTTGTTTTTGTTAGTCTTTGATTTTTTGATATATAGAATGATTTAAGATTTCCCTGAGATAACCATGCAACGACATGTTAAATAAGATGTGAATATTTTACGATTTAAACGATTGTTTTTTTTTTTTAGTTGGTTTTAATTTAGTAGTTAGCTATTAATTATCTTTCATTTAACATTAACAGGAATCATTTGATGGAACAGTTATATGATTTTGAAATGATATTGAAAGTATTTCATAATAACTTCTACTTTAGGCGCATATTTCACAGTATTAGGGAACTGTTACTTTTTAAAATCTTTTAAAATTTTTAAAGTCGTTTAAAACTGTTACTTTTTAAAATCTTTTTTTTGCTCGTGGCTGTAACGATTAGAACTACTCACCAGAGCAATTATTACTAACATAGTAGTACTTCTATTATTTCAAGTAAGTAACTTAGGTTAGATAAATTTGCATTGTATAGAAGATTTCCGAGAATACTTTGATCAACTAATTTTAGGCAAAATTAAGCAGTAATATTGATTTAAAAGTATTAAGTATCATTTTTCGTGCTCACATCACTCAGTGATTGTCCTGATAGGTAAAAGTGGGGAAAAAAAAAATATGTTGCGAGAAAATTTAATTCAATTAAACAGTTGTTGTTGAGATTAGAAGACAAAGGCCATATGTTCATGGGTTCAGTTATTTGTGTTCAATAAAACCTTTTCAATAGAAAGGAAGAGAGAAAGGGAAAGTAGGATATCGTTCTTGCGAATCGTTAAAGGTGTATAGTAGACCTTGTTGCTGCGATATCATCGGAAGTATAGTGTTCTCACATCTGCTCATATAATATTAGAATTTCGCTGTAATGGATTATATTTACATTATTGTCAGTGTGATCCATGGAAGTAATTCCATGGTTCGGATAGTATAATAAATAATCTAAGCCTAATTTTCTTGCGCACTTTGCAAAGTATCTTAATGGCTTCAGCGATGAGTACTTTTTATACCTGCTACTTCAGGTGAAGTGAATTAATGGCAAGGTATAAAATTTTCCAACGTATTTCGTACATTCAGCCAGGCAACATATCATTATTGAAATGTGAAACGAATAAAAGCGCAGCACCTGCTCCTTCAATATCATTTTATATCAATCAATAGTCAGCTAAATTACTAAATTATCACTGAAAGATATTGAAGGATATCCTCAAGTATTTCTAAGAGGCTTTTTTCTTTCAAATTTTAATCGTTTTTATTTTCAGGAATTTGCAGGTTAGGAGACATTTTACGCCAATTTTTAATGAAACGACTATAGGTGAAAGATGTTAAACTTCAAAAACAGTTTGCGAATTTTTATTATTAGAGGATATTTTTCCCTCGCATTAAATTGTAAATTTTTTCGCGAAAACTTTTAAGACATAATCACTTCTCGATATTATACGAGCAAATTATGATAAACAAATTTTGTAAATAAAATTAAAAGAGGAACAAAATTTATTCAACTATCATTATAACATCAATTAGCTTGTGCCATAGAGGATACAAGAAAGAACGACAAAGAGAAAATAGGATTTCATCACTTCAATGAAAACAAGTTTGACTACATTAACTACTGTGAAATAAGCACTTTTGCTAGAATAAATGAAAAAGATGAAGAAAAAAATTATGAAAAGATTTGTGAATCATTTTCTTTCCTTCTCAAATTCCTAAAAGTTTTATATATTCATTTAATTAAGTTCTTGTTACTCATCCTTTCTTTCCTTCTTACTTTTTGGCTCTAACTGTCTATACGTACATCTTTACAATTTTAATTGATAAATGTTCTTTTTTAACCTCGTTTTTTTTTTTTTTTATTTTTATTTTTTTTTTAATTTTTTTTTTAAAATATAGAACTAAGATATATTACTACCTGCCATTGTGATATTCCATTTTCATGAAATGATATGTTGTCATTACTATGAAATTTCCATTAATGGGTAAAGAAGTTGGAATTTAAATTTGTCAGTTATCTTCTCCAAAGAAATCGTAATTCATATTTATTTTTGGTGAACGATTTTTTCTTTGAAAAAATCTTACTTGCTTTTATTCAAAGTATAGAAATTAGTTGTTTCTTTTTTTTTTTTTTCATTGCAGTATTTACTGATCATTGTAATTACTTTGAATATTTTTTAAATTATTACTTCCTTCTTTTTTTTACCTATTTTTTGCAAACAAAAGAAGATAAAACTGAAACAAACACAGTATATGCTTGGTCATTTATTAACAGATCTCATTTTTAAAATACTTTTTTTAACATTTGTATGATTAGGATTCTTTCTTTTTTTTTTTTTTTTCAAATTGAAACATAGGGCTAAAACCATTCTTGTCTGATGGGATCAATATTTTTAAATCATATTTGTATTTGTTCAAATAATAATATTATATTTATATAATTTCTAAAATTTTCAGAAATGAAAAAAAGAAAAATATTTTATAAGTCTTAATAAAAGATTTTAATATTTATATATAAATCTTTTTTAAAATTTATAATGTTTATTATTTGACTTCAGTGACTTTTCAGTTTTTTTTTTTTTTATATTTTAAAAATGTAAGCTATATCAGTTTGTTTTTTTTTTTTCCTGTTGTTATAAATAATTTCGAAATGAATTGATTTTCAATTTTTCAGAATTCCTGGCACTGGTTAAAAAAAAAAAAAAAACGAAAAAATTGTATCACACAATTTATTCGGAACCGTTCGTTGATAAAAATTGAACGGCGAAAAGATGCAAACAGATCACTTTTTTTTTTTTTTTTTTTGCTTCTTTCTTGTCTTTCTCATGAAAAATAATGCTCTTTTCTTTTCTCTTACAACCTTCTTCATTTCATTTCATTAAAATTTTTAATAAATACTATTACAGTATTTCTACAGTCTCTTTGACCTAATTTCAAATTTTTTTCTTCCTCCATTTTGTTGTTCCAATTTTATTTCATTTTTTCTGTATTATGATGTATACATACATATACATATAAATATTTTTTTTTTTTTTGCTTCTTTTAATTTTTTTATTATGCTGTACTTATTGTCTATTTGTACTTTATCATTTAATTCTACTTCTTTTTTTTTTTTTTTTCTTTACAGGTAGGAAAAGAAAATAATAACTGTTTTGATTAATAGACAAACAGACGGACACGGACACACACACACACACACACACACACACACATACACTTGTGTATATATATATATGTATACAAATATACATGAAAATAGAAAATGCTAATTGTCGTTTAATAGAGAATGGTATCTATAGAAAAAGATTTTAAATTTGAGCTAACAACTTCCGTTTAAGACTTTGATAAGTATCATTAGAATATTTTGTAGTATTTATAAGGTATGTTGATTGATTTTATTTTATTTTATTTTATTTTTTTTCGTTTTTATTTTCATTTAATTAATTCATTTTCCAATTTATAATGAGATAAATAGAAGGGTTATGTATCAACTTGTGGCGAAGTATCATTTCAGAATGAATGAAATGTTAGTGATTGAGTGATATTATGATTAAAATGATAAAATTGAAATATATATACTTTATAATAAACTATAAGAATTATTAAAATGATAAATTATAGGAGTTTTTTTTTTTTTTGTTTCATCTTCAAATTAATTTAATTTTTTCTTTTATTTAAGGAATTTTCAATGATATTCAAGTGATAGTTAAACAACATCAATTTATTGATGTTTTTGTAATATATTTGATTTTATTTACTTTAGCTGAAATGAGTAAAGAGGCTGTAAATGAATGGTAAGAGTGTAAATGAATCAATTGATTAGGGATTTTCCAATAGTATCTTTAACCTGTAATACTAATAATTTACTTAAAATTTGATTATGATTTTGACTTTTGTTAGTAATTCATTACAAACCCTTTAACCTTCCTCTTTTACGAATTTGAAAAAAAAAAAAATTAATATGATATATGAATAGGAAGAAGATAAAAATAGAAAAGAAACTTGTTTACTGCTTTTTCTACCCTTACCGTTTTCATTTAAATAGGCGTTGTTGAAGTTTGCTTTCGGGTTTATTATTATCGTTAATACGATTGTTCGAAATCTCCATAAACCATTTTATTTCCTTTAGAATTTGGGAATAGGAAAGGGCGTTGTTTTTTAATATCCGGAAAGGATGATTTTTGAAAATATATTTTCATTTATTTGTGGAAGTATTCATTCTGATTTTTTTCCAATTATAGATCGAAAAATGGGTTGAGATGTTTGTCGTATATGTTTTGTAGCAAATAATAACTTACAGAAATTTGATCTATTCTAATAGCGAAATTCGGTTGCACATTACGGATTAATCATTATGTTTATATTGGTCCAGCAAGTTACTCATAATTATCAATCAGCTCCAAGTTATTCGTAGTTACTTGTGTTGCGAATCGAACGAAAAATTCCGAAATGGTTAGTTGTCCGTACTTAACGTAACAAATTATTTTTAGCACATCAATGGATACAAATGAAAATTGAAGCCAGATGGTCAAAAAATCTTGGATCGAAATTGCTAGTCCAAAATAAATGTTGGCTATATTAGTTACTTATAAAGGAAATCACATTTGTGTTCAAGAGGTTTAATTTTCACATCATTCCTAACGGGAAATTTTAACCAGCTCTTGATGGATTTCATTTTATGAAGATAATTTGTTTGTTTATAGACAATAATTGTGAATCTAAAATAAGTGGATCCATCCGTAACGATCTTTTACGAGCATCATTCGTCTATTATCCCAATTAATATCACATTTCCGATTAATATATATTCATAGTACCTCTATGCAAATATTGTATCATATTAGTTTCTGCACCCTGCCAATATGAATGTGTAATGTAATGCAGTGTCATAATTTTCGTCCTTTGATTAATTTTTTCTTGATTTATCAGTTAATGTGATTGAAATATTCAAAAAAAAAAAAGGGTACAAACATGCATATACATGCATAAACACACACGCACGCACGCACGCATACATGCATGTCGCATAGTTACATTCGTATCACAAAAGTTTTTTGGATTAGGCAAACGGTCGTTTTGCTCACTAATTTTGTAAATTTTTATCCTTTTCTTTATGTTATTTTCTGATATAATTTTAATTTTTGAACATTTACACATATGAATCTAATAGTATAAGTATAGATGTAATTAAGATAAGTAGTATAAAAATTCGATAGTTTATTGATTTGATATATCTGTAAAGATTAATTGTATTTATTGCTTACAACTTATTTGACCAATTAATATTAATTAGATTAATAATATGACATTATATATTGTGTGCTTTAACTATATCAATGCGATTATTACGTGAGAATATTCCGAAACAAACTAAAACAAGCTTAATATATAATTGTATTTTCCAGTTTTCAAGCGTATAAGTGCCGTGACGTGTTCCTCTCGCATTTTACCTGTGATACATATTATTTTTCATCGTGCCAGTGTACTATTCTTTCTATTTAATTGTGAAAAACGAAATGAGTAGTGCTTCGTCTTTGATGGGTTCTCAGGGTACAAGTGGTTCATGCGCAGGTGAATTTTTTTTCCTGTTTTTTAAATTTTTGTATCAAATAGAAATATTAAGTTCAAACAATTTCTGATGTATTTTTCATTTAACGTTTGATGATATTAGCTAGTGTCGATATTTAGCAATCATGAACCTATTCCGAGTTATTATTATGTATGCTTTTACACGAAACATAGAATATTTTGTTTCATCAAGTAAACAATAAAAAATTTTGGTGTTTGCAGTAGAATTTGTGAGAATACAAATAAGATGGTATATTCAGATTTTTGTAATTCATGGAACAAAATCAAATTTTACGCCACTTTGTTATTATTTACATTTCTGTTATTATTTACTTAAATACATAAACTTCTTATTTCAGGTGCCATCCGTGCGTTAACATTGGAGCTAAAAGGTTTACAAACATCACCTGTTGAAGGTTTTACAGTGACAGCCAATGAGGACAATATGTTCGTATGGACTGTTGCTTTATACGGTCCACCTGGAACACTATATCAGGTATGTAGTTTTAGTGTTAATCGTTAACGAAAAAAGCAAGTTGGAATTAAAGATTAATGAATTTTAGAAATATTTGATATTAAAATTCAACAAATTCATATTTAGTTGAATGGAAAATGAACGGAAGTGCAGACTAAGTTTCCAGTTTTTTATTTTTCACAAAAATTACTTTCTATGATGCTCAAAGTAAACGAGTTACGTCATGCTGTGATTCAATTATATGAGTGTTTGTTATATCTTTACCTTGAATGCAAGTAACAATCACATCTTTTAATCGCAATTTTCTCCGACATGCTTGTTTTCAGTTATGAAAACTTTGTTCGAGTCAGTAACTCTTATTGTCAGAATCAATAACTCTTATTACTTTATATCATCTATCTGACCTCTATCTGGCTTGTATTTTGTAGTCATGAAATACTATTAAGTTTTGCTAGCACAATATAGGAATATCCTCACGGAATACATAGTATGCTTTAGGATCCATTGTGTTTAGTATGTCATGCTTATTGAAAAGTTGAAAAATAATTCCTAACATCACCAAGTGGATTAAACCATTATTTTCAACCAGAAAATTACTTGTTATTCTCAGTTGCCTATTGTCACTCAGTAAAAACCTTTGCTAAAGTATTAGGAATACACGTTTTGTGCAGCTATCATGAATTTCTTAAATTGATTTAGTTTTATCAATGATTATTTACCCCATTTCTTTTCAGGGCGGCTATTTTAAAGCGGTCTTGAAATTTCCATCCAATTATCCATATGCTCCTCCATCAATCAAATTCCTCAACAAAGTTTGGCACCCAAATGTTTATGAGGTATGAGATGTAGGACTTATTGCATTTAAAGCTGTTAAAGAAAAATTGAAATTTTTAGAATCGCAGTTTCACTTTCAGAACGGTGATCTCTGTATCAGTATTTTGCATCCACCTGTCGATGATCCTCATAGTGGTGAACTCGCTTGCGAACGTTGGAATCCTACACAAAATGTTAGGTAAGTCAAACATTGGGAAGATTTTTGAAATATTTGGCGTGCGTGACTTCTATAACTTTAGCAGTTCTCATTTTTTTTTAACGTTATTTAAGCAATTCTTTCCATATAATAGTTTTTATATTAGATGTCTTTATATTGTGGATAACATTTTTGGCTAAATTGAAATATATATTATATTGAAGCATGCATATTAAAAATCCAAAATGAAATGAATTATTGCTATAAATTCAAGCTTCAAAGAATATATAGAGATGTCGGGAAACAAATTTATCGTTGCACTAATTTTTTTTTGGATATTTTTAAAAATCATGCACAAGCGACACGTCATTTCTAAATACATTCTCGAAAAAAAAAGGAAAGATACGGGAACGAAAAGGAAATAAGCAAATTCAATATCATTTTAGGACAATTTTACTTTCGGTAATATCATTGTTAAATGAGCCAAATACTTCTTCGCCGGCAAATGTGGATGCATCAGTTATGTATAGAAAATGGAAAGAATCGGGTGGCAAGAATGATGAATATGCACGTCTCGTAAGGTAAATTTATAAACTTTACCAATAATTCTAGAGTTTTTTACAAAGTCACATATCATTACGATCCCTTAATAATCATGGCGGAATCTCACAAAATTCTCTAGATTTTCGTAGCACTATGGCGAATCCTCATGAACTTTTTGGAATAGACTTATGATGGACGTTGAAAGTTGCAATAACTCCACTGTGACTTCATTACAATTTTGCTAATATCGAGTGAAAGGGGAGTGAAGGCGTGGAAACAATCACATTCATGATATGAATAACACATTTTGAAGTTTGGATGATCATAGTGATGATAATCGTCGAGATATTTCGAATATTTCTAAATCATTTTTTTTCTAATTGTCTCCGTGAAATAACAGAATGCCAAAATCTTATCACGAGTCATTTTTCTACCTATAAGAAAATATCACGAGATCAGCTGGATTACAAGCTGCATTTATTAAATCGGAAAATGAAGTACTTGGATGTATGCAATTATTTTTTCAAATAGCTTGTTTACTTGTTTTTCAGGAAGCAAGTTGAAGCATCCCGTCTAGATGCCGAAAAAGATGGTGTCATTGTGCCGGAAACATTAGAAGAATATTGCATTAAAACAGCACCTAAACCAAATGATGATTGTACAGATGCCTTCGATCTCGATGAAGACTATTATGATTATGGTGATGAGAGTGGTATGTGGAACATTTAATGAGCTTTTTTTTTTAATGTTATCACATTCAATGGCATTTCCAGTAGATATTTTATCTTCCTAATAAGTAAACTTTATAATGATGTTCATGAAAGAAACTAACGAGATGCTGATGATTAAGTTACTCCGGTTAATATTTTTGCTTCTCGAAAAGAAAAAAAGATTAATGGACGTGGATGGAGTGTGAAAATGTTGCTAATATTCCATTGCTCTCATAAAAAAAGAAAATGAGAACAGGGAAGTGTTAAATTGCTGATTGATTAAATCTTCGATAGCTTAGTCATTGCTCGCTAACATACAGCAATGTGTTCTGGATGTTTGCTTAAAGCTTTTCAGTTATTTTTCCTACTGTTTACTTATTCATGTTAATGAATTTGGCGAGGAAATATTAGTAAATAAGTTATTGAAGCATTTGTTTTTTATTTTCAGATGATGAAGAAGAATATGAAGAAAATGCAGAGGACAGTGGACAAGGCGAGAATTGATAATAGAACTTGAATTGGGTTAATTTGAATATGAAAATGAAAATTTCAAGAAGCAAAAATAAAAAAACTTTATCGCCACTCAAAATTTATCTTTTGCGAAACAAAGTACTGTTTTTTTTTTTTGTTATTTTTCTCTCCTACCGTCCGTTATTATGCTCACTCACTGCTTTTTTTCCTAGAATTGATTTCTTTTTTATTATTGATCTATCGAGAAAACGAAGAGTTACGTTCGCGGAACTCTTTTATTATCAAATAAGGTTTTTTCTTTACTGGAAACTATATACTTGAAAAAAAAAAAAAAAAAGGTAGGAGGGAGAACTACGAACCATTCTTACTTCTTCCATGGATGCTTGGCAGATTTTTCTTTTGTTTCATTAAATTTCAACACTTCTTTCAAGCAAATTTTGTAGTGCGACGAAAAGTTCTGGATGAATTTAAGTGATTTCAAAATTCACATTAAATTTAAAACTGGAATTCGTCTTTTTTGTTTTTCTAAAGAAGATCAACTGTTTTTCTTTTTTAGAATGTCTGGGAAGTTTCCGATCTCTTTCTGCTTCTTTCATCCCCTCCTCCAATTTTTTCACTTCACTAACCGGAACTTCTCTTTTTCTGATTATACTGTATAATTTAATCAGGCAAATTACTGCTGGAAGAATATTGGTAGAAATGGTACTTTGTCGACTCATTTGGTCTTTTATCAGTTAATTAATTTATCATTTATTGTGTCATTTGATTCTTTGATTTTTGATTAAATTAAACACAATAGTGATTAAGCACTTGATTACGCCCAATTTATATGAAAGAAAAGTGTGATCATCTTCTGCGATACGTGTTAATTCAACAAATGGATATAAAATGTGTTAATTTTAAGTAAAATAGAAAAAAACTAAATTAAGGAGAATTATAATGTGCTGTGATGTAATAGTAATGTGATTCAATCAATACTTGACATTTTTGTACAAAATTATTTCATTTGTAGAAAAAATGTAAAATTAAATTTGTTCAGGATTTTTACGCCTTTTTCCTTCTTTCAATGCTCTATCTATATAATCTTCTTTCGAAATACTATTTCTAAAACTTTGTCTTTATTTGATTTAGTATAGAAAATTAAAAAATTTTAAATTTATTTGGATATATATGTGTGTGTGTATGTGTATATGTGTGTATGTGTGTGTGTGTGTGCGTGTGTGTGTGTGTGTGTATATGTTTGTGTGTATATATATATATGTACATGTATCTGTCTAACCTGTCTACCTGTCTGTTTAAATGTTTATGAATGCCATATATTGCAATTTTTAAAAAAATTAAGAAAAAGGAATCATAAAAGAATTGTAAAAAAAAAACAAAAAAAAAAAAAAAAAAGGAATAATAGAAATACTTGTATTGTTTTCTCTCTTTTTTTTTTTTCTTTTCTCTCCTTTATGAAATTTTTCTTATCATCATATTTGATTGATTAACTGATAAATTATAGATGGGTAAATCGATTAATTGATTGATTGATTATTGTTCATTTCATGTTGTATAAAAAAATTTTCTCAAATGATGATAATTTTTTTTTTTTCCTTCTCAATTCTTTTATCTTCAAATTTTAGCATAGAAGAAAAAAAGAATATGAATTGGTTAACAATAGTGTTTCATTATTGTTTCCAGCAATAATACAATGTTATTTTACAATGAATTATTATTACTTTTATAATGATATTGAATAATTAATGAAAAAAGAAATTAGTTAGTTGGGAAGAATTATTCCTATTGGATTATTTATAGTTTATGAATAATTATTTAAGTTATCATTGATTGTTTCAAGAGAAATTGATGAAATTCATGATTTAGTCTCAAATTTGATATAGTTATTTTTTGTGGAATCCGATGAATAGTTATTAAGTATTTAGCTAATTTAAATTTTGGGAGAAAGAAATGGAATTGTTCCAATGATAGGATAAAAAAAAAAGCATATTTGGTCCTACATATGTGCAGCTAATTATAGTCAAATTAATTCTTATCATTGAAGATTTTACTAATTATTCAGATTGGTAGAGCCGAATAATTGAGAGGCTAATATATTAGATTGAGTTAAATTCTTTTTTCGGCTAAAATATTTTGCAACATATCAAAGAACAGCTAAACGGTATGATCATTTTATCCTTTTAAATATTTTATGAAATGATTATTTATAAATGAAGTTTGAGGCCTGGTTCTTACCGGATTAAATGTATTTCCTGTTCAGAGAATAGTTATACAGTTATAAGATGAAAATATGGTTGATAATATGTTGATACAAAAATTTCAAGCTATCGGTTTACTGTATCCAGGATTTAATGATGGGAAAGTTTCGAAATGAACATGATTATTATTTTAATGCTAACAGGAAATGATCGGATAGGTTATTTTTCAACTAAATAAATCAAGAGAAAGTGTACTGATGGTATCAGTTTAATTTATTCTTTCAATTAAACAGTTCAATTCTTTAACTATTTATAATCATTTTTTCATTAACATACAGCTTTTTTTTTTTTTTTAACTTTTAAAATTTCCGGAACCTAATATGTTATTGCATTATTACATATGTTTATCTGTCTAAATCACTTTTCATCCTCATAAATTGAAGTGATATCGGAAATGATTGTTGTAAGCAATGCGATAAATACGTAAAAGAAGATGAAATTACATTGATCCATTGAAAATGTTTTATTCGTATGCGAAAAGATAAATTTTTCATAAAGATTATTGTACTTATTTTTATCCTTTCTTTTTCTTAATTTCAGATGAGTCGACGACAAAATCCAAGTGAATTTTTGAAGCAAATTATTGGAAAACCTGTCGTAGTGAAGCTAAATTCTGGCGTTGATTACCGAGGTATGTATATATGATTTATTGTGAATATTAAAAAAAATTTTTTTTTTTTCTTAACTTATTCTTGAAGTTTCATAATATTATTTATTAATATTAATGTATTATTTTAGGAAATGTTGCATTTATGTATTCTGTTAGGAAAATCTATTGTAACATAAAAATTTAGCGAAATATTTAGCAAAGATAGTAATTGTTTCTTTTTGGAAATCTATTTGTTAACACAACAAATTAAGCATCTAATATGAGGTCATACTTTCAACTTTCCATAGCTTTTAACCTTCGAAATCATTCCATACAATTTTAGTATTAATCCTAAAAATTATTTTATTAGCTCATAGTCATGGGAAAAAATACTTTTTTGAAAATTTAACATGATAATTATAGTATAATTGATGGGATAGTATACAAGATAAACAGTTACATATATGATATACGTTGTAATCATTGTATCAAATATCAACTAAAAAATATTACAAACATTTTCAGGTATTTTATCATGCCTAGATGGTTTCATGAATATAGCATTGGAGCAAACGGAAGAATATTCGAATGGACAGCTGAAAAATAAATATGGCGATGCATTTATTCGAGGAAATAACGGTTTGTTTTAATTTGAAATTTAATTTTCAAATAAGTTAAAAGATGAAAAGAAAGTGGTAAAAATACGGAATTATAAATAAAAGTATCATATATTAAAATGTTTCACATTCAAGTACTAAAACACCCGAAATTTTATCACTTTTCATTCAATTTAAAATGATAATTAAAAGAAAATTCATCCTTTGACAAATTTAATTTCAGTACTTTATATCAGTACGCAAAAGCGTTAACGATGCGAAAATGAAGAGCAGTCAAATTTTATAGTGTTATTGTGACGGTTATTCAAATGGAAAATTGGTCAAACGATAGCAGTCATCCAAATTTTATAATTTTGATCTCTTATTATTCACCGTTAATGGAAATCGAAAATTACGGAAAAAAAAAAGAAAAAAAATTATTTATTCAAACAAAGAAGAAAAAGGAAAATTTCATTTCCATCAACATCAACTTTTAGCATATATATATATATTTTCACTTTATTACGTTATATATCATTCAATTTTTTATTTCTTCGTTGCTATTTGTTTTCTTACATTGAAAAATTGAATAAATGAAGGGAAAAATGTTGATGATAGATTATATTACTGAAAAAGATATAAAATCAATCCAAAGGTCATAAATGAACTCTATCGTACTTCATTTTCACTCCTAATTAGTAGTATCCGGTCAGGATGATAGATGAAATTTTCAGTAATATTTGATTAAGTGGAGAAGATTGCATATGATATTTTTACCTTAATTTTTTTGAGTTAAATATTTGTCCAGTTCCTGAGAATACATCATAAATATATAGACAAAGGATAAATGTGCAATTCCCAGCTGTTAGCAGATTTTAATCTTAAAAAAATCCCATGAAGAAATGACGAAAAGTTGTTATGTGCAAAACAAGTGCTAGGTAAACAAGTCAACAAGGAAAGTAACATAAAAATGAAATGAACAGAAAGGCCCGTCTTTTTGTTTCCTTTGAAAAATTACAACATATGAATAATTGAAATTTAGACTTTTTTTTTCCACTTTAAATAATCAACTTTGATATTCAATCCATGTATATCATATAAAATGGGCATTATCTATTCATTCCGTAACATTTCTTCAGCAGAATTTTAGCACATTATGCTGATATGTTTAAATGAAAATATTATTCAAAGAATAATTTCAACAAGCTGATATATAATGTTTAAGAATAAACTGTAATTCAGCAACATACAAGTGGATCTCAAGCAAATAAATTAGCTGCTGTACATATTAAAATACTGTAAAATCATTGCTAGTTTTGATTACATATTGAACTTAAAATTAAATTTAGAATGATAGTGAAATAAATTCAAATATTCGATTTAAAAAAAATTCTGAAATTTCCTTGAATAGGTTTGATGCCGATTGCAAATACAACTTTGTAAGTTCATACGAAACTTGAGTGTTTTTTTTTTTTTTTTTGAAGTAGAAAACTTTGTAAAATATTAATTATTAAAACCTGGAATAACTTATGATACCATATTTGTATAAGATAATAAAAGTAGAAAACACAATAGATGCCCATGAGGAAGGTAAACAAATATTACAAATTATTTAAAATAGAAAACTGGTAAGAAATAATTAATAAGATTTTCCTTCCTAGACTTCAAACAATTTCCTATACTTCCATGCAATAAAACAAAAAACAAAAAAAAAAAAAAAAAAAAAAAAAAAACCCAAATTTTGGGTGATAGACGCATAAACAGCGCAGTCATGCTATCATAAGATTAAAGCCACTTAGTTGTATAACATTGATACTTGGATATGGCAACGCCTATTTATAATACTATATAACCATTAAACCAAAATAATAGTATTTAATTGGAGGAGCAATTGATCAACAAAAAAAAAAAAAAAAAAGAAACCGCTGGAATCTTTTTCAATTTTTTTTTCTGTTACGATGTAAAATTTCTTCAACTAGATTTCATTTAATACAAGCCTACGATAACTTTTAAAAATTCGTCGGTTCTTCGATGATCACATATGGCGTTTTCTTCATTTTTAATTCCAAGTATTTCCTTATTTCAGCAACAATAAAAACTGTCGATGTAAGCATTGCGAGAAAGACCAAATCTGTAATAATCAAAAACAACTAGTGCTATATGTGTGATGACATGAATGTTGTAGTCTAAAGGAATGAAAAAATGAACGAATCCGCTTCATATCGCTCTGGAATATTATAACACTAAGCTTGTTGATGCAATAATGACGGCAGCAAAAAGCGATTTTCAATGGGTTCTCATGATTTTAGCAATAGTATAAAAAGCATAAACATACACACACGATCATGAATTATTGCCTAATTGACAAATTTAAAAAAAAAAAAAGTAAGAAAAATTTACCATAAAAACTTAATGCCTCAGTTTGGAAAATTTTTTGCAGCGGAGGAAAATATATCACCGCTAATTGGCAAAAAATGGATCCAAATACAGCAAAGCAAAACATACGATTCCTGAAAAAGAAGAAAAAACATTCTGGATACTACAGTTTCCTTCAAAAATGCTTATTTATGTGGATTACAGTTCAAGGTAATTCCGATAAAATTACATCAAAACGCCATTTTAAACAATGAAACCTTTGAAAATTTGCACCTCTTTATAGAAAACACAAGTTAAAAGAAAATATAGAATTTGAATTTGTTTTTCTTTTCATTTTCCTAATATATAGAACTTAGTAATACAAGCTCACCTCAATAAACCAATTTCCCAAATTAATTTTCTACTTGAGCGGCAAGCAAGTGCATTCCACATATCAAATAAAACAAAACATGTAAATGTCATTGTTGTATCACGTGGTGTCACTTCATTATCTGCTGACAACTGAAAATAGTGCCACATTTTTTTAGATCCATAAAATTCCAAAAAATAACTAAATAAATTCAGTTTATACTCAAAACACGGATTATTATTATTGACCGGTAATAACAAGATATAAAACATCATTCACCATCAACCAGAATATCATTATCCAAAGGTTGGATTGAAAGTAAGGAAAGAGAGAAGGAAAATCAGTTTCAGAAATTTAGATAAACTAATTACTTCTTTATAAAAGACGGAAAGTGTTCCGGCAATGATAATTGCCGCAGATATAAAAATATTGGTTATGAATGTATTATTTATTAACGGTTGCCGCACATCTCGTGGTGGTTGTCGGATAATATCCTGAAATTCAAAAAATAAAGGAAAAGCAATATGAGTTATATATATATATATATATCATCGACGGTCATATTAGATCATTCTTGCTGATACATTTTTTCTTTTTACAAAAAAATTGCAATAAATCTTTTAATTCATCTTTCCTTCTCCATCTTTATCTAGTATAATATTTCTTCTAGAGCCAAAGCTATCTTAGTCTTGTTGACTAATCCTGTATAAAAGGAAATCCATTCCGATTTGAAAAAAAAAGTGGAAATTTTGCAAAAATATCGATTCTAAGAGTAAGAGTCCAAAAGTCCAGCAAGGTTAAACGAGTGTCGAATGAAATGAATAGAGAAGGAAATGTAAATAGATTAATGTGCAATACTCAGTTAAGGTTACCCTATCAACAGGTTCCACACCAAGACTTTGCGCCGGTGGTCCATCCATAATAATGTTAATCCAAAGTATTTGCATAGCATTCAACGGATTTTCAAATTCAAATAATGTTGAAATTGCAATCAATGATAAAGCTGCTACACTTCTGAAACTATCAACAATAAACTAACAAATGACAGAGAAGAAAAATTTTTAAAGAAAAATGATACTTTCAGAATGTAGTAAAATTTTGGTTTCTTTATTCAAAAATTAAAAATTTACTGAAATGAGTAAAAAAACAGTGGGAACTAACGTGCTTAATTGAAATCGCACAAAATTAGTGATGTTATGATAAATGCCTTTGCCTTCTTCGATGGCTGCCTGAATCGTGTAAAAATCATCATCTGTAAGTATCATATCGGCTGCTTCCTGAAAAAAAAGTCTAAAAATTCCCATGTAGTGGTTAAGTCCTTCTCTATTCGAAAGGACTTATCCTTTCTTTAATATTTAGATGAATCGTCTTAGAAGTTAGTCAAATGAATGTGTTCTTCTCCTTGAATGTGATCCCGTAAAGGGTGGTACATTTTAATTAATCGAATTATTGCATCTATATAAAAGTAAATTCACAAAAATTCGATTATTTCAGCTACTTGAAGTCAAAAAAAGATGAAACCTTAAAATTTATAACTCAAAATGATGTATTTTTCAAAAGATCATTACCTTGCACACATCGGTACCAGTAGAACCCATTGCAATACCAATGTCAGCTTTCTTTAATGCAACAACATCGTTAACACCATCACCTGTCATCGCCACTACATCACCCAGATTTTGCAATGCCTTGAAAATTAGATTAAATTTGAAATTCGGTCAACAAGCTGTTAAATACCATATGGAGAAAAATGATGGAATTCAAAGTAGCGCTACAATTCGAACTACAATTGATGTATTATAGAATTCATTTTAAGGTACTGAAAGGTAAACATTCGTCATAAAAAGCGAAATAAATGATGCCAACAAAAGAAACTCGCAAATCCCACTTTCAAATTTAAATTCGGAGTAAAAATGGATTTTTTCGAATAAGTTACTAACTCATGCAAAACATGATTAAGAAGCAAACAAACTTTGACAATTCTCAGTTTGTGTTTCGGAGAAGAGCGATAAAATATTGTTACTGATTTGATTACTCGTTCGAGATCCAGATCTGTCATCCGATCCATTTCAGAACCAGATAAACACACATCACCTTCCGTGAATAGCTTCAAATGACTACCTGCAACAAGACTGTAGGTAATCATGCAGACAGATTAGAAATTTAACTAAAAAAGAAAAAAAAAAACTATTTTGCAAACTTCTAAGAGAAACCTCTTCTGTTACAATACCCAAAAGTTAAAATCTAATAATCAGTAGAAGACAATTGAAATTTTCAACAAATTTGACTTTAAATGAAAATTTCTAACCATACCAATGCTACAGGCTGTTTCCAAAGCATCGCCGGTAACCATTTTAACTTTAACACCAGCTGACTGGACAATTTCAATACTTTCTGCAACACCCGGCCTTGGTGGATCCATAATACCTACCATGCCAGCATAGCACAATTCTTGTTCATTGTGACCATAAGCCAAAGCTATTACTGAAAATGAAGGTAAGAAATAATAATAATAAAAAAAGAGTAAAACTATTCCAACTATTCTCTTCCAATCCTTTATTTATGTTTCATTTTACCTAATACTCCGAGTTAATGAATCGAACTTACAGATGCAGCGTAACTTGAAGTAAGACAGAGAAAAAGAAAGTAATGAAAATTGGAAGTAAAATAAACTTAAATCAATTACATTAACTTCAAGAACCTTACATTTCACACGCATCACTATTTCTATATAGAGATGATGAGCACATAATGCGAAATTAAATAAAGGATAAATTAACTCTCGTAAATTACCTCGCAAACCGCGTGAACCTAAAGACCGACTCGTTTCCATAAAATGGTCTTTTGCAACATCACTTAATTTGACTGGATTTTTATCACCTTCCAAATATCTGGTACACATTTCCAATACACGATCCAAAGCGCCTTTCACAAATAACTCACTTCGTCCGTTCTAAAATTTTGGAAAAAGGAAAATTTTTTTTTTTTAACTACTAAAAAAACCTTTAAAATATTACCCGGAAACTAGATAAATCAAACTAATGCTTCTCGGCACTACACTGTTTAAGAAACGAAAATTTATCCAACGTACTGAAATTAAGCCAAAATTAACACCAACCCGAATGTGTTCACATTGTACAGCCATAAATTTTGATTCCGATGTAAATGGTATTTCTTTAATTAGCTTGTAATTTTTCACTTGCTCATTCAATTGCGTCTGAAAAATAAAGTTCAAATAAAACGATAGAATTAGGTATTTTAGATTTAAAATTACACGAAAACCTAACCCTCCTCACTTTTGAATTTTCAAAATTTAATTCAAACATAAGATTTGAAAAAGTAGTACACATGTGTCAGGACTTATACTTCATTCTATGCATAAACAATAACCATACTCGTACAAAAACAATACCCGAATTTAAATTTAATTGAAACATAAAAAAACTTCAACAATCACAGGAATCAAAAAACAGTGATTCTTACTCTAAATACGTATATGAATAATACTTAAACTTGCACCCAAAGAACTACTGAATTACAAATTAAAATTTACACTACAAATTTAAAAATTAAAAAAGTACTGATTCGTACACGTATCTGAAGATAAACAGTACCTAAATCCTAACTTAAATCTCAAATACGACTATAACAAATAAAGCCATCCTATCCAAAATTAAACAACCTTCATTCCGAGAACCAGAAGAGCACCTTCTGTCGGCTGTCCAATTAGTATACCATCCGATATAATTGCATTATTACAAATACAACCAATTTCAATAACACGGCTTATCGATGGATGCGAATAACCAACAACACGTTCGCTACCTATTGTGCATAATCCACCTTCTAACGAATACCCAACACCTAATACCTGAAGATTAGAAAAAAAAAAAGCATAAATTTAGATGAAATTGACAAAATTTCTAGTAAAATTTAAATCGAATGTTGAAAATTCCAAAGAATTCTCGGGAAATGTATAAGTTGAAAAGTTGATGCAAAATCCTCCAAATAGACTTGGAAATAATTAAACTGCAAGCAATTCCTAAATAACTACTTTTCATTTCCAATATTTATTTGTACCAAAATTTCAAACATTTCACAAATGTTCCCTACAAAAAAAAAAACTACCTCTCTCCTATCAAAAGTGATTGCTGCATTTGATCAACTTTTTTGGTCGCTTTCTATCAAATCAAAAGAAACTATAGTGATGAATCTAATGAATGGTTGATAGTTGATCTTCGTTGTCTAATCATCCTAATCCATCTTTATGAAGAAACTTTACGATGCCAATTACCACTGCTTTTAATTTGTACTCAACCATTAACTTCCATTTTGTTTACCGTCTTCCTTTCTCATCCCTCCCTTCTTCCACCAAAATATAATTTGAATAAATTGTAAGCTAACATCGGCTACTTGTCCATCAGCAGAAACCACAACAACTGCGGTCATTTCATTCTTCGTCAAAGTGCCAGTTTTATCGGAGCATATTACCGTGACACATCCGAGAGCTTCAACAGCCGGTAACTTTTTCACGACTGCTCGACGAGATGCCATACGTATTACACCGATTGCAAGCGTAACTGCTACTACTATAGGAAGACCTTCTGGGATTGCTGCTACTGCCAAACTAAAAATTAAAAGAAAATTAAAAATAAAATTCAACGTATAAATTTCAGCATGAACTTTCATCACTTAATTTGATTATTGAAAATATGACTTTGCTATTCGAAATATTTGTATTTCAATTGTTTTCTGTTACCTATATAAAAAGGAAATGGAAAAAAAAAAAAAAAAAAAACTCAAACCGTCCACAGAACTTAAAAAAAAATTTGAACAACATCCTAAATTCATTTGAAATCCATCCTCAACTATATAACAGTTGATATACTAATAGCTAATTTATTTTCAATAGTTTACTATTATTAACTCTTAAGAACTGTCACCTCAATTATATAATCCTTCAAGTAACTAATCAAAAAATCATATTTTTATACTTATCTTCAGATAAGAACAGAAAGATACACCATGTTAGTTTTTTTTTTTTCTAAATTCCTTACATAAGAAGAACATCTTTGGATGATATCCATCTATTCGACATATCTGATATACCGCAATTTATCACATGAGCAATTAAATATGCAATCAGAATCATCATTCAAAGCGAAGAGATCCAAATGAAACTTACCTTACAGCAATCCTGAACATATCCAATGTATTACGTCCTTGAAATAAACCGATAAAAAATATGATAATTATTATTGCAAATGAATATAGTGACAATTGTTTGCCTAAATAGTCCATACTGTTTTGGAGTGGTGTTTTTGGTGCCTGGAAGAAAAAAATTTCTTGAAATAAAAAATTAATATTACAACTCAATGAATTACTTTCTTTGGTTATACTAGAAATAAGCAAAAAAACTTCTCCATGTTCAAATAAACAAGATAAAGAAGTAATTTAAATTAATCCGTTTATAGTTTAGATAAATAGACATAACATTTCATGAATCAAATATTTATGAAATAAAGATGTAACAATGTAAGGAAAATAATCTTCGCCGTATTTTTCGCCTTTTTGATAAATTAAAATCTACTTGTACTCTCCAAAATATATCTTTATTAATAATCAACAGTATCATGGATATGGCCTACAATTTAGATAACTTCTTCCCCGCCAAATTTTTTTGTCGCATTCAATCATGCGATTAAATTCCTTGCTGCAGGAGGAAAGTTTTTCTTAAATGTCAAGTGTATCCTAATGATTGCGTCTTTAAATAGTAGATTGTAATAAAATCACATAAGGTAGATAATAAATTGGCTTAGAAAGCAGCAAAATCTAAGATCTCAATTTCTTATTTATGAATGAAAAAAATTTGGTAACAAATTGCTGGAAGCGAAATTTATTATTTTCATTCAAGAATGACTAACTTCTTCAGCTTGCATCATTTTGAAGACTTCACCAAAACGTGTATGTGCTCCCGTGCCGATAACAATTCCCTAAAAAATTTTAAAACATCGCAAACATAAACAAAAGGAACCAACAAAGACACTTTCCGATATTTACATAATCTAAAAATAAATCCTAAATGGAAATTAAATTTGTCGCTCTAACTGAATATAAGTATTTCAAAGCAATAGAAAATTTTCACTAGAAATATTTTGATACTTCGAAATACCCGCATATATGTACGCATGTTATCATATTGATAGATCGTTTTCGATGATCAACTATGATGTTTTAAGTACTGGCAATTCAAATGGTTTAAAAAGAATTTCAATTTTCTTCAAATCTTAATTCAAATATTTCGCTAAATCAATTCCATTATTCTAATTTTTCTATTAAATTTCCATCTTATTTTGATAATCATGTTATTTATAAGTAAATTATAGTATTGTAATTCACAATCATTTCAATTTTAGTTATTTTTCTAATGAAAATTTTTAGCAAATACCTTGCCATGACCACCTCTGACCAATGTACCCATATATACAACATTATCAACATGATCAAAAGTTCCACCACCAATTGTTAATGACCTAACATATTTATGCCGTGGCTCCAATTCACCAGTAAACGAAGATTCGTCTACTTGCAAATCACATGCCTGAAATTTAAACAAATTTCATACACACACTGAAATTTATTTTAAGATCTAAAATCAACCACTTCTTTTGATCCCATCAAATTATGGAATATTATAAATAAGGGAGTTATGTTTTACCTTCAAAATGAGGGAAGGAATCATTGAAACAGCCAATTTATAACAGATAAAAGAGTAAGTTAATTCCCGTTGCATTGTCATACACTCAAGCTTAGGTAAAAAAAAAAAATATATATATATATAAGATAAAAGAGAGGACTAAATTAAAAGATTGCTTCAAAATCATAAACGTTGGATTGAAGACGTTGCAGACGTTATATCACTTGTTAAGCTATCAAAATATAGCACAATTTTTCTCAGCAAATAAAGTAAATTGATAAACATTTCATCTTGCCACATAATCCGAAAAGTTAACTGAATTTTTACCTCGAATAACCGTAAGTCAGCTGGTATACGATCACCAATATTTAATAACACAATATCACCAGGTACCAGCTCTCGTGCCAAAAACTGCACTTCATGTCCATCACGTATCCTAGGTAAGGAAGAAGTTTGGTTTACAAAATTTGCATAGTTTTTGTTGTTTAAACGGATAAAATAAGGTATACGAAGAATAAGTAAACTTACGTGTGACATGTTGGTGGAACGAGTTTATTGAGATGTTCCAATGTTTTCTCAGAACGATATTCCTGTACAAATCCTACGGTTACAACAATAACAATTGCCACTGTAATACTAATTGCATCTTCACCACGTCCCATTAATAATGATATTGCGGCACTTGCAAGCAATAAAATGATTAATGGATTATTGAACTGAAAAAAATGAAGGGAATTTTCTGATTTCTGAAAAAATGTTATTGCAATGTAAGGTAAAAAGCAAAGGAAAAAAGAACAATTTTTGAAGACTAAACTCAAAACTAATAGATTACAAATTAAAAAATTCAATTAATTGTTCAAATTTTAACTAGTTAATAAGATAATTTAATCTTTCAGTATAATATTTATAATGATCATCTCATAACAATCTATGCTAAAAAAAATGTTTCAAATCGTTTGTTACGTTAAGCCATAACACAAGTAACCAACAAATTAGACATCTTTTTATATAGTTAGATTATTACGGCAAACAATTTTCATCCGGAATTTCATCAAAACAACAAGAAAATAAAAAGTTTAAAAACCTGATCAAGATACTTCCTCCATATAGGATAATGATCTTGTATATCAAATTCATTATAACCATTATATTTTTGTCGCCTAACTACTTCAGCTGATGATAATCCCTGCTTGATATCGGTTCGTAATGTATTTGCACATTCCTAAAAATTATAAATGAATTTTTGGAAAATTTGAAAGTTAAATGTAAAATAATAGTATAAAACAGTTCTATTAAATATTTAAATATTTAAAACTAATAATTCAAATTTAAACCAAAAAATCATTGATAAACTAATAAATCTATAACAACTACAAATAGTTATGTAAATAAATGATACAGATATGATATATACCACATAAGGAAGAGTGGATGCTTGCAAAGCACTAATTGATTGTATCATAATATCACGTTTCAATCCAGAAGTATTAATTGTGATAGCTGTTTCATTTAAACTAACATTTTGACATCGTTCCAATTCTTGTTCCTGTAAAATAGGATATCAAATCATTAGCGTATGATCGTACCTCTTAAAACAATCAATCAATCAATCAACTATCGATCAGTAAACGGTGAAAATTTTTTTGGTGAAATTTTGAAGTTTTTAATAAGAAAAAAATTAGCAACTTTTTTTTCGTTTGCTTCATATTTTCTGTCAAATTATCCCACTATACGATAGATGATGTAACACTTCGATTATTTATCATTCTACTCAATTATTTCAACTAATTAAAATGTTCAGTAATTGTTATTTTTTTTTCAAGCTAATCTCTTTCCATCCCTTATTCACTATCATCTTTTTTAGTAAATACAAACTACTAATATATTATGTATTTTAAGTATCATTTCAATCCTAATTTAATTTATGCTTAAAATTTCCACCATATGAATAGGAATAGCAAGTGACAAATGACAAGAAAACATAAAATGATTTGAAATATTTTATCATATTTCTATCATTACCTTCATATTTGTTAATTGATAATTAACTAAAACCTTACTGAGCATAGAAAAAATCAATTTTGTGAATTATTTAAAACAACGAAATATTAAGCATCGCCGCCTCATTATCTTCTATTTCAATCACTTTTTTTTTTTCTTCAATAAATCCATCCCATTAGCCTAATATGAATATTTGAAAAATGAAAAATGAAATCTTCTCTAATACCAATAAACCAAATCAAAGTAATCAACCATGAAAGAGATACAGTAGGAAATTCGATACAACTAATCCTATCTTTCAAATAATTTCACTTCGATCAATAAGCTTATAATTTCTTCTTTTACTAATTAATTTAACTATAATTTACTTCTTCTTTATCAAATATTATTTTTTCAACAAACATTTTAGAATAAAATAAAAGTAAGCAAATATATATATATATATATAAATACCACAATGTATATCCTTCAAAAAATACCCATTCTATGACAACAATAATAGATATATTTTACTTTTTAAGCAATAATGAATGTAATACAATAATGAATGATTTTTACACTGTAACTGTAATCGTCGTAGTAATATATTGTCATTTACATATTTATGTTGATAATTTTAATTAATTCCAATGAAATGAAAAAAAAAAAAAAAAAAAATTGTAACGATACGTTACATTATGCAAAAATGATTCAATTCGTGCTGCATCTGTTATTGATGATAATGCGGTAACAGCAGTTGATTTCATAAATGATCCGGAGACAATTGTATCCGATATTGTTGCTACATATGCAGTAGAAGTGATAGGAATGCTATTATTAGCAATACAAGTAACGGTAATAGGTGTAGTAGTTGAAGTGGTACTAATAGATACGGTTGTTGTAGCGGTAGTAAAAATTGTTGTAGTAGGAATAATTGTAGCAGTAGTAATTGAATCAATAATATCGATATCTGTTTCAGCTGTCATTTTTTTTTTCTTTTTTTTTTTTTTTTCTCCTCAATTGCTTTTGTAAATCAAATTATTACATTTAATAAATAAATAAGGAAATAATTTGGTGATAATTATGATAGTAATAATAGAAAATTGAACTTGTCATCAAACATCTGCAAATTATGATACTAACCAACTGATATCGTATAATATTTGATAGGCATAAAAATTGGTTCAAAAAAAAAAAAAAAGACAATTTTAAGATAAAATTACGATCGATTATTATTTTTTTTTTTTTTTTTCAGATGAAATTTCTATCATTTTTCATTCAACAACAATTTATAATAATTATGCTAGCTATCATTTTAAGCAAAATTATATGATACTTGAATTAATAATCAATTTATTTACTTATTTTTCAATATATATATATATATATATATATGCTATCACCTATGTAATTTTAAGCAACTAATATATTACTGTGGAAAATGAAACAAATGATAATAATACAAAATAACAGTTGTTTTAAAGTTAAAGAAAAAGAAGTACGAATAAAAAATTGCTATTCTACATAAAAAAAAATCCATCGTAATGGTTAAAATTTCAAAGAATTTTGTTCCAACTTACACCATTTACAATACATTAACACTTTTTGTATCGTTTATAAAAGAAATAACAAAAAGAGAGAAAAAAAAAAAAAAAGAAAGGAAAATTAAATGAAATCAATAAAACTAAAATTAGTTAAACAACGCAACCAATTCCAACTACTATTATTCATTCTAAAAAAGTTCAGCAATAATAAATGCATTCGTTTGTTTTAGTTTTTGGCTAAAACTTAAAAAAAAAAAAAAAAAAAGGAAGAGGAGAAAAAAAAAAAAACGCACCTAAAAACAGCAATAATTTGAATGGAAATTTTCAGATATCTTTTCGAAATGTTTTAAAAACAACTAATTAAATTATTCATTGATTTTTACGCATTTTTATATTATTGATATTTTTAGGTATTATTTTTGCATGATTCTATATAATTTTTTTTTCATTCATTGCTTTAACTTGTCACCTTGTCACCCTAAAACGATACTTAAAATGATTTGATTATAATTAATTGAACTACATCATTAATAGATCTAATTTTGATGCTATAGACCAGCTAACATTTTCATTCATTTCATATATAAATATTTTTTATTCTTATCTATCAATTTAAATACTAAACAAGTCTAATATTTAACATAAACCTACGACAAACATTGCAATAAATATCAGTAAATAATAATTAAAATTAAAATTTCATTGATATTTATTAATTCATTTCTCTATACAATCAATTTTATTAATCATCATTTCAAATAACAAATTCGTCTAGGATAATTGTTAACTTCATTATGATATAAGTTCAATTATAAATCACTTATCATAATGTCTAACTGATACATGCATTTTTTTTTTTTAAACATTTTCATTCAAACTACTATTAATAATAAAAATATTATTTCAAAAATAGAAAAAAAAAATTAAAAATTGAAATTTCAGAATTATTCCATCTTTACATTCCTTTAAGGGAATATTTTACATTTGATAAAAATGTCAAATTTAAACAATTCTTATTAGTTTGAAATTGAATAGAGAAGTTAAAGAGGAAATTAGTATCTGTTGCTTCTGAAAAATATTTTACTAAATAAAATGATTGGTTATACTTTTTTTTTTCTTTTTTTTTTCTCACTTAACAATTATATTTTATCACTATTCATTGGAAAATGTGTAAGAAGAAAAATGGCATTTTCAATAGAAATAAACTAAAAGCATAAACTTTTCATTTCAATCCATTTATTTTTCTTCTTTTATCAATTGTAAATAGAAACTAATGTCTATTTGTAGTGATATTGATCGTAAGCTATTCAAACATTTGATAAGCAGTTCAGCTTAATTGAAAATTTAGTCATCATTAAAAAATTTAATAGAAACTAAAAATTTGCATGGAATTTTTAAGTATTTATGTGAAATTAAAAGAAATAAACAACTAATCCAGAGATATAAGTATTGTGAAAATTGAGAGGAAAATAAAAAACTTTTATGAAAATCAAAAGCTATTATAGGAAATTAGAACGAAATTGTAAATTCGCATATAATTTACATTAAATTTAATTTGCCATATTTGTAAAAAAAAATTGAAGATTTATATAAATTTGAAAAAAAGCTTGCATAAAAGCTATACAAATCAAATCTAAGTAGAGATGAAAACTCCTATAAGATTTAAAAGACTGTCACAAAGATATTAATAAAAAATTAAAAATTCAAAAATTTCCAAGAAATTTTAGCTTTAGCTTATGTGAAGACTAATAGAATAGGAAGAAAGAAAAAACACACAAGAAAAAAGTACATGGAAAAGAAAATAAGATATTAATTTAAAATGCAAAAAATTATCAAACAAAAGGAACAAACAAATTTAAACAAGTAAAAAAAATTAATAAATCATAAAACAAATATTTGATAATTGTTTGCTAATTATTTATTTATTGATTGCATATCCAGGAATTCTAAGAAGTAGTACTAAACAGCAATAACTTATAATTAATTATAGTTTCTATCTTTCTTCTAACTCATTACGCAAAAATTTCAACGATTCAAAAATAAAACAAAAAAAAAAAAAAAAAACTTTTTTCATATCCTAAGATATGCCGCCAATGTGTCCATTAACTTATAACTTTCTCATTCATTATCAAATTGAAGTAAATATATTTAAATAAGAGAAAAAAAAAATGAACAAAACGAATAAATTTGATGAAATTTGAAATGAAAAAGTGATAAAAATTTATCATCTACTGGGTAATGAACAGAATGAACACAACGAAATGAATGCAAAATAGTGATAAAAGCAATAAAAAATTAAACCCAGCAATTCTTCTTTTATTTCTTTAATAAAAAAAAAAAAAAAAAATGATAATAAAAGGAAAAAATTGCATTTATGGAAAATTCATAAATATCCGAAACGTTTGATTGGAATTGAAAATTTAATCATTTTATCAAAAATGATTAAATTTTAGTGTAGCAATATGCAGAGAGATATAATAAAAGCTTAAATCATCACTGCATATAAAATATTTTGAGATGCAAAGAAATACAATAAGAAAAATGTTTTAAAAAAAGTTTTACTTTTCTTGGAAGAAATCAATGATAAAATCTGCAAGTATCCACTTGAGAAAAAAAAAAAAATTAAAATATTGAGGAAGAAAAAATCATAAAAATTGAAAAAGACATGAATACTTTCTTGTATAGCAAAAAAAAAAAAAAATCTATCAAAATCTAAAAATTTGAAAAAAAGTGTCAAACTGTTTAAAGTGAGAAAAAATTCGTAAAAAGCTTTTTAGTGGGGGAAAAAAAAAAATACAATTTATACTTTTGAAAACACATTAATTCTAATCATTCGTAAACCAATCATTTAGCTTAAAGCATTTAATGCTTGATGAATATAAGCACATGGATATAAATTTCTGTGGAAAATGTAAACAAATTTAGGACAATTCATATCCAAAATAAATAAAACGATAGTTTGTTTTAGATGAAATGAAAGAATTCATTTCGTAACTTCAATCATGAAAAAATTACTTCAATATGGCAATTTATGTTACAAAAATTACTTCAACAAATACTTTTAGCTACTTAAGTTAAATGATTGGAACCTTATGCTTCAATGATTCGTTAATGAATTAGTTAATTTGAACCATAAAGTGAATTATAAAATCAAACAAAATAAAGGATTAAATGGTGATGGAATAAAAATTAACTTAACACTAAAGAAAAATTAATTGCATCATGAAATTTTTTCTATTCACATTGACTAATTTCAGTAACATTTAGCATCCATTTAGCTTCTACACTACAATTCTTAAATTCCACAAAATACAGTAATACCTATAAGGATTGAAAATAATACATTTAAATAATTGATAGAGAAAAGAGAAAATATAAATAGCAATCAATATCAATAGTATTAAAAAAAAAGGAATTAAAATGATTAAAAAAAGAATTAAATAAGACAAAGTTTGCTAACTTAATAATTTCAAAAAATCTACAAATCATTTTTCATTAGTATTTCTCTAAGCTAAATGAAACGAATTGTTTACGATAAGTTAAATGATAAAGTGAATAATTTGTAGTGAGAAAATAAACAAAAATAAATAAATGAGAGAGGAGAAATCAATTAAAAGTAAATTAAAGTAAACAACATAAATATATCTAAAATATCGATACGAAAAAAAGATGATAATAATTATCAATGCTTTTCATATTTTACATCATTATCATTTATGTCCTCGCATTCTCATTTCATTTGTCGCAGGTTTAGCATCATTTTGTATTCATAGCAATAAGTAAACAAAAAAAAATTTAACATGATTTTTTATGAGAAAATTTTTGAATAAACCTAAAATGAAAATTTTACAATAACTATATCACACATTCCTTACCTTTACACCATTTTCTATCCAAAATACTATCTTTATAATTTGCCATTTATTATCTTATCAGAATTATTTTATTAGTACTACAATTAAAAGTTATTAATTAGCATATAAACACATACATACATATAAGCTTGATAAGAAATGCAACTAAAGTGAAATTTCAAGAAAATCACAATCACAATCGCAATTAACGAAGACAGTGAATTTCTCGTATTTTTACTTTTCATTATAAAAAAAAAATATTTTCTAAAAAAACTTGAAGAAAAAAAAAAAAATCATCTAAGTTATAGTAAAAAAAGAAAAAAAATTAGACGTTTAGAAAAATGAAAAAATATAGACAAATATCTAAATACAACGAGTAAAAAAAAAAAAAAAACAAAACAGTTGTAAAAAATAGGTAGAAATTTAAAAAAATTAGAGACAGCAATTATTAAATTATCAAAATTTCATATATGTAAACGAAACTGAATACAATTAGTAATAATTCATAGAATGACATAACAAATAATTGTAACGTCATATATAGAAGGCAACAAGTGATGTTTATGAACTTTGCAAAGTTTGATTTAAAAAAAAAAAAAAAAGAAAAAGAAACTCCCGATCCTATCACAATATAATAATTTCCTATCTTTCTCTTCACCTTCTCTACTTTTGTCCATTTCTTATAAGAACAAAATGTCCTTTCCTTACGGTTTGTTTAATTTCTTCCATATGAAATTATGTATTTGAACGATTAAACATAAGTTAGTAAATAGATATGAATAGAAAAAGCAATGATAATATTTTGTTATATTTGCCTGAAATGTTTTATAATTTTCAAATGTCAAATATTTAAGAAAGCAATAACATATATATCTGCAGTAAATAAATGCAAATTTTAAATTTTAACTGAAATGATGCAAATAATTCAAAACAATAACTGTCTTACACAGTTTAATTTTTTATTCTTCCCTCTTCTATTTCATGCTACTTCTGCTACAAGTTTAAATCGTACAAGCAAACATTATCTAACCATTCTATTTCTTATTTTACATACAGATAGAAGTGTTCGGCTTAGCAATCCAGAAATCTTTTTAGTTAATTAATTAAGTCATTCACATGAAAGTAACAAACTCAGTAAATCAGCTGTTTTCAAATCGAAGTTTACAAAAAAATATGAAATTTTTTTCCTTGAATACAAAAAATACTACAGGTGGACAAATATTGGAGTGAACTAGAAATGAAACGAAGCAAAAATAAGTTACATTTTCCTCACATAAGTAATTTACCATCGTTTTGTACCTATTTTCCACTGGTAACTCGGATTTTCAGGATAGTACCATGAAAAAACAACAGAAAATCATGTGAAGTCCGAATAAATACTCAAAAATAACTTCGAAAGATGAAAACAAAAAAAAAAAAAAACTTTATTAAAAAGTTAGACTAAGTCATACCAGACAGAAATTTGGCTTGTCATAATTTTTGCTAACTTCATTTCTATTTTAAAATGAAAGATCATTAAAGAGTAGTAAAAATTAGCAAGCTAACTTATTATACTAACAAAAACAGAAAATCAAAACTAATCGCTTAAATTTCATAGTTAATGGATCAGATCAGTTAATTATACTTATACGGCAAGAACTTATTCACCCAACTAAATATGCAAACAATACGTAAATACAACCAGTTTAGCAACTAAAGCGAATAATGAATGAAAAATGCAATATTTATTGTCAACAGAAAATGTTGGAATATATCTGAAGAATATCAAACAAAGATTTCAGATCTAATTTTCTCCTATCCATAACCATATAGCAAGTATTCACATAAACCATTTAGCTAAAAGCATTCACCTAAAACATTCTATAATTATCTCAACAAAAGGACATATCTACTATCCATCAAGCTTTATAAATGGTAAAAAATATTCAAAAAAAAAAAAAAATTGGCGATAGCCTTTTCTATCCTTCTCACTTCTTTTTTCGTCACCTTACAATCAACTTTTTGAAATAAAAATTATCCTTGAAATTTAATGCAACAATAAAAATAATCAATCCTGATTAATTCTAGTAAAAATTTAAATGAATTTTTGAACAAGAAGATTGTTAAGAGATGAAATGAATCTCAAAAAAGATTTTGCAAATACAATTCATAATCTCAATAAAAGATGAATTTATCATGATTGTGGATGAATTATTTTATCCTTTTTTTACTTCTGAAATTTACCTTAAAAAAAGTCAAAAATAAAACATTCCACACTTACTTCCATCACCATTTCTATTATACTATCCCTCTTTTATCCCCATTTCTAGCGCTTCTTGAAATTATTCTACTCTTCTATCAATTCATCATCATTTCCTCATAAACAGTTACATATTTAGAAATGAAACAGCCTAATTCGCATTTCCTATCATATATATATATCCTATGCTTTCATCCATGAAAATAACGAATGGATTAAAAATTCTTTAAAGATTGAGGAAAAAAAAAAAGAAGCAGAGATGGTGAATATATACCTCATTTTTATATTCTTTTTATTATACCATCTACTATAATTGGTAACCATTGATTCATCATCTGAAAAGCTCTTCTTATCAATAGAATTCAAAATATCACTAAAAGAAATTGTTCTGCTTGAAAGGACAAAAAGTAATTCTCAATTAATGGTAGTCATATATTTGTACTGAATTAGATATGAAACAATGCAAGAATGAGATGGGAAAAATTTTAACATTTTCTTCCCTCAACCTCCTCTATTCATTTATTTATTTATTTATTTTTTGCAAAAATATAAATTAATTTTTGGTATATAGCTTAATATTTTAGAACGAATATTGCATTATATGAAGTTTAAAAGTTAACAAGCTCAAGACTTTCTAGAATAAATTTTTATTCTTCTATAAAATCATACTATATCTTTTTTAGATTCAGATGGTTTTTTTTCCTAAAAAAAAAAAAGATAATTTTTAATAATGCAATCGTATTAGTTACGATTAATGTTGCATCTCTGATTGTGATTAAAGAAACAAATAAATGAATGAAAATAAATTAACATACAAATAAACATACCCGACTTCTCTTCTACCCAAATTTCTTAAAAATATAAGTATTTGCGTATTCGGCAAATCAAATATGATGATTTTTGCAGGAATATTTTTCAGATTGTAGTCATAGGTGGAATTATATCACATGCGATGTTACAGCATTTTTCCAAACAATCAAATATGACTATTATACCTGAAAATATGCTAAAAAAAAAAAAAAAAAAAAACGATAAATAATTTTAGGTGTCAGTCAACGTCACACTACGACGATTTCAATGTTATAAAGATACGACAACAAATTTGTCAGTTTTGGGTTTATTTCTTTCCAAGAATCATTTTCGAATTACCAATGAACATTCAAGTTAGAAATGGTTTAAAGTTGAACTTAACCAACCAATATATGATATACTATAAAAGTGGATTACTTAAAATTTATAGAATTGACAATCTTTTTCCAAAGCAACACACCAAAAATGTTTGCATATTCCAGATTGTAAAGTTAATTGGAGTGATTATTAAATCCAGTTGAGAAAGTTAATTCATACTCTCTTCAGCACTCTCAATATCAAGCATTGACATTCCAGAATACTGGAAAATCCCTTCTATTCCAATGCTAAGTAAGGCAAAGAGAGAAAAAAGTGGAACTAATAGTAGCATAAATCAAATATAAGGAAAGCAATGAATAGTGTGAAAAAAAAAAAAGTATAGTAAATAAAATAAAATCCGAAAATCACACATTTTTCACCATAAAAAGACATTCTTATTTCATTACAATAAAAATTTCGAGCAAGTAACAATATTTTCTAATTTCAAATCAAACAAAATTTAAGCTAATATTAAGTATTCTCTTTATCATTTCTTTTTACTCGATATTTAGAGTTAAAATCGTAGTATCTCATAGTCATAATGCAATTGTATCGATTCTTTACAATCATTTCCAATGATCTCCTTGATAAAATCCATCTATAAACTATTATAGCAATTGATAAGATCTTAGTCATATCTTAGTTATAATCAATTCGTTCTTGCCTATCGAAAGATTCCTCTTTCTCAAAAATTGATTCAATTAATCATCCTCTATTTCTTCTATTCAATTTTCATTCCTATTATTTCAATTCAAACCATCTGATAAACTTGGATAACATTTTTTCCATCAATACAATCATTCATCGATCATTCCTCTTCTTTTTTAAGTCCATTTCTATTCACCACTCATTTTCACGCATCTTTCTCCTCTAAATCCACTGGTAATGAATGAATCTATTCCATTACATTTTTCAAGCTAATATAACTCATCAATATCATTATAAAATATCATAAACTATCATCATCATTTCATTTAATCTAACATATAATACATTATCCATCTTCTAATTTTTCAATGATATTTTCCCTAGATAATTGAATTTTTGTCGAAAAATTTCTATTATTCACTTCTATTATTAATTCTCTTATTCTATTATTAATAAACACTAATAAATAAACTGATATTGTATCACAATCGATTCACATTATATCAGTACTATATCATATATAATTATCCATGAAAATGAATAGCTGCGACGATTTTACCTTTTTTCTCTAAGTTCACTACTATTTAGTAATTGAATTGAATTTGTCAATTCGTTCCATTATTCAAAATAAAATTTCAAAGTGTTTCTATGCATCAATAAATGAAGTAATAAATCCCACATTTACATACTGTATCACATCATATCCGTATCAACTTTGCTATAAACATCACATTCGTTCACAGACAGCTCTGCTTTTTTATATCTTACAATTTTTCATTCCCACTTTATCCAGATCACTTTTTACAAATTTTCAGCAATTTTCCTTTCTACTCGAAATAATTCCATGATAATCAAATATCCTTGTCTTATGTTAAATATCCATCATCATAGGCATATAATTGTTGTTGTACTTCTCTTTACTTTTTCTTATAAGTAGAAGTCTACTTTTCTTCATAAGTAGAAACTTCCTTTACTTATACAACAAATCACCAATCGATTGTAGCCAAATTCAATCATGTGATATGAACTAATCTATTTCCGTTAAATGATTCCAAGATATTTGCTCTTTGCTAATTTCTTCGTCATCATTTCAATCCAATGATAATTTTTATAAAGCCAAAAATTCCACCTTGTATCATTCTTCTAACATCAAAATATGCTCCATTCACTTTTACATTTAGCAATTTAAACTTTTGCAAAAAATCGTTGACGATAAGCAAAATATAATTTTGATTGATCATATATTACAAATTATTGATCATATATGCCAAATATCATTCCAGTTTTTTTTTTTTTCTTTTTTCCACAATCGTTACGTTTTCTTTCATCATTACCATAACAACAAATGCTTCTTTTCTTTTCCTTCCTGTTTTGTTTGTTTATTATTTCCATTTGATATTTCAACATCAGCTTTTTTCGAATTTTCCATATTCCAAGTGTTTCCAATGAGTCACATTGACATTAGAAGTATAAATTATCTTTTCATTTCATACATATATATATATATATTTTCTTTTTCATATATTTGATCGAACAATTTTCGAAGCAATATTCTTTCATTTCGATCGTAACTATTACATATTGGTTGTTTTCCTTCCTATCTTTTATCGTTAGCAATCCGTTTGATTCGCATCCATTTTAATGTATTCCAATTTTTTTTCCACAAAATATTTTTAAATCTGATCAGTTTATCTAATTCCTTCCATATTTGATCGCTTCCATCATCTTTTTCATTCTTCTTACAACTTTTTATATTTCTATCATCAATTACAGCTTCAGTACTCCTTTAATTTCAAACTTTTCCCTTCATATTCATATTCACTGATTCTCCGAACATTTTCGTATCTTCGTCTATTTCTGCTATTTGCAAATTCTTACATATATTTAGCGAATCCTTCACCTCTTTCGTTTCATTTCTTTCTGTTATCATCGATCTACCGCTTATTAATGATCGATCTCCTGATTCAATAATAAATATCCTCAGATTTTGATTCATTTGACCTTCATATCATTCATTCCATTTTGGCATCTTTACGTCCTTCTTTAGTGTAAACTTCACCCTGCCTACCTTTTCACATCCTCAATTACAACTACATACTTCTTATGGAATGAATCCATTTTGATCACCTCATCGTCTACTTGGCAATATTTTTCTTTCTAGATAACACATACCACTTCTTGAAATCCTCTAACTGATGGATCCATCTCATCTATGAATGCCTGTTCTTGTTAATATCCAACACTGTGCTTGTTGCATCGCCGTCCTGAAATCTTTAGGTTATTTCGTTAGGCCAAGATTAATTTAAAACTACTTTCAAAAGCAAAATTTCAAAAGAAAAATATCAAAGAAATACTTTTGAGTACTAATATACCAACATAATAGTAGCAAATCACTTCTAACACCAACTATCCACGCGGTGATCAATATAACCTCAGTAACAAACAACTATTTCGGAAATTAATAAGGAAAAAGATAAGTTCCAACTCAAAATGATAACTTAAATATAAAACAAGTTTGCTTAATAAAGTCCTTGGTGATTCACTCTATCATAGAAACAAAAAACTTATATCCGGTAGGTCAATATGTCGGGACTTTCGATCATTTGCAACACTGTTCACATCTTCTCTAAAAACTTTCCAATACATAATTCTTACTTGATTTCATGTTTAATCCACTCGCTCATTAATTGAGGCTATGTCACAAGGTCATCTTAAATTGTTTAAAATTCATGAATGTTTACATCATATATCATTTCGTTAATTACTAACTAACAATTAACTGGAGTTGCAGCACTATTAGTAAATGATAATAAATAATAATAATAAGAGCAACATATAATGATACTGAAGATTTTATTTTACAACAGTAATATTTCGATATCTTTATTATTTCAATATATCATTTTTCTTTCTGTATCTGCAATAAATTCACTATGTTAAAGTAAATCATGCGGCGTAACTATATACCCTTTGACCCTAATAATTCTTAATAAATTTGCAAAATCTTCTCTTGTTTCTTACCTATCCATTCCTAACATAACTAGAAAGAAACATGGATAAAGCGAATGAATCATCTAAAAAAAAAAATAATACTAAAAAATATAGCAATTATCAAATGAAATACCTATCTCGAAATTTCATATGATAAGATTACCTTGAATACCTATCTGTCTATTCTCAAATTAAAAAGTATATGTGCTAAAAAAAAAAAAAAAAAAAAAAAAAAAAAAAGATAAAAATTTTAAAAAAAAAAAAAAGTGCAATGAGCACTAAGCTATTATTGCAGTACACACTATACTAAATTGATGAAAATATTCTCCAACAAAAAAAAAAAAAAACGGTTGAAAAACGGATCTTTTAGAGGAGAGAGAGAGAAAAAAAAAAGAGAAAAAACGGATGTAATAATTCGTATATACAACAACTAACATTAGAATTATATGTAAAAATATTCAATAAAGATAATTTCTTGATAACCTTAGACAAGAAGAATGATTTGTCATTGCAGGACGTTCCAAAATTTTAAGTAAAAAAAAAAAAAAGAAATAAAATATAATTAGCCAAGTTTAATGGTAAATTTAAAATTAAACAATAATAAAGACATAAAAAACAATAAATTAAAAACATATGTAAAAAATTTGTTTTTTTTTTTTTCTCTCATGTTGAAATGGAACAAATGATTTCTTTATCGACTTTTACCAAAAAAAAAAAATATCACCAACAATTGAGACAACTGCACAAACAAAAAATATAAAATCTAAAATAAAATGAAAATCTATTTTAGTCTTCGCAAGAAATAAAAACCATGCAAAAATAAAAATTCTCACTGCAATCAATGATGAATTTTTAGATATTTTGCAATTGAAAGGATTGGGAAACTGTAAAGGTTTATGTTAATTTCAAATATTCTCTACATAATACAATCAAATCTCATGGAAGAATAATGTATGATAAACTATTTGTCAAGAATTTTGTGTAAAATATCAAAAAAAAAAAAAAAAAAAAAAAAAAACTTTTACCACTTTTTAATATGTTTAAAGACCAAATTATTTAAATTATCTATGTGGTATCAACCTGAGTAGCAATATAGATTACCGTAAAGAAGCGTCGAAAAGATAAGCACTAAACATCAAATCATCAAAACTATTCGGAACCTGAAAGATAAGCATCAAATCGTCAAAACTATCCGGAATATTAGGCATAACTTATTGCAACTACATTCATCACATAAACAGTGATCAAATTCTCCCATCTCTTTCAAGTAAAAAAGAAAAATGTTTACTTCACAAACTATTTAGCAAATTTATCTCAATTCAATCAAGGTTAAATTGCCGGTAGATTGTAAATCCAAAAACCAAGAGGGAAAAGGAACTCACAAAGAAAACCTAAAATATGCAAAATGTCGATTGTAACAAATGAAACTTCACAATTAGATTACACAAAAAAAAAAAAATCATAATTTTATTGCTTAATTCGTATCTTATTATCTCCAAATGTTAACATAATTATTCGGCAGATTTGTAAGTTTACATAAAATTTCACATTAATTCATCTATTAGCTTGTTTCCTTGGCTAATGTTAACCTATCCAAATAATTTATTAGTTTAGCTTTTACTATTATATACAATAATCTTGATGGTAATGAAACTATCCTCATCAAGAAAGAAAGAAATAACTATTTGTTTTTTCTTTCTTTTTTTTTTTTTTTTTTTTTTTTTTTAGTAAATCGATTCATTCATTTTCTTCCAAAGCGAAAAAAAAAAAAAATTTAGATAAAACCGAAAATTAAACCGGTAAATCCGAAAAAAAAAAAAAGAAACACTCAAAGGCGATAAATACATTTTTATCTCGAAATACAATGAAAGAAAGAGACAAAAAACAGGAATCGGAAATCCTTGAAGAAAAAACGTTAACGGACGTACAGATATATATTATGCTCAGACAGTTCAATGATGATATTAGTCAACTGTTGAGCGTCCAATTTTTAAGAAAGTGTAACGCAAATACCCTGAAAATAGTCGTTTCGCACAATTATCATTCCTTGTTAGTTTCACAACCCTTTTGTTTGAAAGAGATGCCTTTGTTCGAAAAACATCAATTATCAGTAATTTCATCTTCCGGACTCTGTCGTATTCTAACTGCTCACCATAACCGTAGACCAAATTAAGAGATCGGCTGCTATTCGTCAAAACAACGAACTTAGCATAAACCCAGAACTTATGCAATTCCATCCTACTATAAACAAATTCCACAGTGTATATCCCTTGAAATGATGTTAAAGACTGAAAAATGAAGATTATAAAACAATAGAGCAGCCATATCGAAGAAATGAACCTTAAGAAAAAGGTTACAGTACAACAGGTAAACAATTCATCTGTACCGATGGATCAACATTTTTTCCTTTCTTTCATAGCGTATTAAAAACACAATAATATAGCGTTAACGTAGATGTAAACATGAAAGTAACGCAATGTGAAGTAAACATAAGGTTGACGACGACCAATACAATACCAACGACAACACTTCCGCTAAAATCCATAAAATTAGTAAAATTATTTCCATTAAAATTACGAATTAGAAAAACGTATAGAAACAACTTTCGTGTAAAACGACTCATTGACCAGCGCTATGTGGAATCAAACAATAATGATGGCATATCAAACACAATCCTGCCTGGACAATGCAAACTGCAAAAATAATCACTGCTTTTAAAGACACCAGAAAAACGATTTAAATTTGGAAATAGTTAAATAGAAATTTAAGAAAGGAAAAGACAAAGAATCACAATAATAATATGTGCCTCGCTACATATCAAACTTAATAAAACTTTCTGAAATCAATAACATTAGCGACAAAGAGGACAGCTAAACAAACTGTGGCAATGCCACCACCAAGAACTGGAAGAGTTTACATTAAAACGAAATAAAAAAAATTTTCAAATACCTCCTTCAACAACCAAAAAAGGCCTTACTTTATTAGTTGCACGAGGATATTAATCCCCTTATTACCGTTGAGTTAATTGTTAGACATCCTCAAAAGTAAAGAAAAAAATCCTTTTTGTCCCCATTATATCTCAATCCTCTTAAAAACTATTTTAGCTCCGAAAAATGCAACGTTAAATTTGAAGACCTTCACTGCAACAACACAAATGAGGGACGTAATTATAATCAGGAACATATCAAGAGCAGGCATCATTGTAATCATACTGAAAACGTTCATGTGCTTCAGGTGCTGGCAAGCTTCCATGAATAATTGCCTAGAAAAGAAAGATATATTACCCTAAATTTTTAATATTAAAGATTCGAAGATATTATTTAATATTTAGCAGAAAATTTTATTAGTCAGAATTTGCTAGATGTTTCATAATATCCTACAGCAAATTCATCAATTTACCTGGATAATCCATTCTGATGAAACGACTGTAGCTCCCTGCGATCGAGCAATGTTCAAAATCTCCTCAGTGCAACTAGCATCCGTCAATAAAATGTCCAGTCCTTCTAAAAGCAGCGTCATGTTTTTAAAATAAAATGCAAAACATTAAAATTTAGTTTTGGAGTAACGGAACCTTACTTGTTTGATTATCGATAAAAACCTATTTCGAAATTACCTGCTTGAATTACTGGGACAACGGTACCACCCATGTGATTGATAATAGGTGTCCAAATTTGTGAGAAGTTCGGCATATCGTAGAAAACATTATTCGAAAAAATGAAAACACGCTTTCCCAATAACAAAGTACCATTATTTGAATGCCTAAAATAACAAAAAATGGAAGTAGCGTTGAGAAATTTGAACAAATTTTTTAAAAAAAACAGCCTTACCAGGGTTTCATATCACCAGTAAGAAGAGATACTCCTGCAGGTAACATATATTTCATGTGGTCCAATAACTTATTCTGAAAAAAGAAATTTTTTAAAATATTGAAAAACGCTCCGTCGTTGTAGAATCGGTTATATTCATAATAGAAAATAAAGTCCATTAAGGATGAAAGTTCTCTAATCTTCTTAACAAAATGAAGGCTCGCCACTAAGTACGAAATGAGTGCCATCTACGATAACTTACCATCTATCAGTTAGTAATTGTCAGTAATTATCAGCTAGTAATAAAATTGATGAGCTGGTAATATACAAAAAGCTAAACAGGAAGTGCAACATCGAGGACATCAAACAGTTTATACGATCATGGCAAATCATTAAAACTAATCGAATAATCTAATAAATTTGAAATTGATTATTACTTCTTTAGCACAGTCGCTGATCCATTGGTTACTGACACACGGGATAGAGCGTGCCAATGCTGTGAGGTATTTATGGGTACGATAGTGGGTATCGGCGATGAGATATATCGGTTTACCCTGGGGTAATTTCTGAAATATCTAGAAATGGCTCAAGAAATATTGAATATTATGAAATGTAACACTAATTCAAGGATGTCACCAATCTTTGAATTTTTCCCTATATAATTTCAAAAAAGAAAAACAACAATTAACAAACCATAACATCATCGATTACTTTTCCACCACCATTTTCGATCATGCATCGTATTTCTTTCTTGCTAAATCCTTGTTCGCCTTCACGGTTTTTACGCAATGCTGATGTTACCACAAATGTTATACCGTTGAAAATTTTAGCCAACACTTAAAAAGGAAAACAAACAATCAAAAAATTGAAAAATGAACACGAAAATTCTTATGCATATGGTTACTCAGGCATTTCCTCTAATTTACTGCTTAAACCCACATTTTAACTATGTATAATCCATTTTTTTTTTTTGTTCATAAATATTAAAAAAAAAAGAAAAAACACTAGCACCATAGAATGCGCAAATTCAATTTCTGAAATTACCTTTTTTAGCCGAGCCATTCGTAGCTGAAGGCTCGTGCTGTCGTTCTTGCAATTCTTCTGGCTCAACAAGTGTCTCACTGTTCTTCGATAGCAATGTCTTTGCTGGAGCGGTATGCTGTTTCGGAATCTCTTTTTCAGCTGCAAAATTGTATAAGCGCCCAATGTTACCCGCAAATATGCAAAATCTACCGAATTTGAAATTAAAAATTCTTCCCAGTTAAAATTTTTCACATTGAAAGATACTTGTAGAAGTATGTCGACGAGGAGTTCTTGTTGGCGCAACGGGAGTGACGTTGGCACTGTAAACAGCACTGTGTCGAGCGGCTCGGCTACGGCGTCCTTCAGCTGATGCAATATTATCTGAAATATTTTGAAGATTTTCAAACTCCATTCAGAACCCCATAATTGGAAGATTAAAAGCGATCAAAAGATACTTGTCGAATGAGCCAAAGAAAATTTTTTCCACAGTCAAACTACATATTTTGAAAAATAAATATACTCTACTAGAAGAACTGAAAAAAAAACTCAGTATTCAATAAAAGATTACACGTCGAACTTGAAACTTTATTTACAACTTACATGACCAGTCACCGTAGTACCAAAAGCTTCTATGAAAGATACTACACGATTTTACGGTAACAAGGGACAATGACCGATAAGACGGGTCATACCAAAATCCGATAATAAGCTATAACATACCAGCATTGACATCACGCACCGTGTTAACCGTTGTCACTTGCAACGCTTTTGCCTGATTACTATCCACCACTAACTTTTGCCATGACGATCTGTAAACGAAGAATGCATTGAAATGTAAATCAAAAACTAACTAGCTTGTATGGTATATCAAATAAAATCTTGCCTCTTATGACTATTTCAAGGATTAACTACTAGCAAGATTCGCTCGTTTTGCGATTCATTTGATGTTAACTAATGAGAGTAAAGCAACTACTGTATCATCTATATCAACACATACACATCCATTTCTCTTTCTCTCCCGAACCTTAATTATCATGCTGCTCTATCTAATAAATTCGTTGCTAATTTGTCAACGGTCCGGATAGCCTTATTTTCATTAACCATTTCGTGCCTATTCCTTAACACAGCTGCAAAACACATCCCACTTTATTACGACACTGCTCAATTGCTATCACACCATATACTAGAATGGGCTATCCCGATCCGATCTGCTGAACAGCTGACCGGTGATACTGAAATGATCTAATGAAACTAGCTAAAAGGAAAATAAGATAGAACTTACTTCATCGTACTTTCATCGCTGATGTCTTTAATTGTGAACATAGCATCCAACCAGTTCTGTGCATCATCGCTTGATGGTGCTTCGACGATTTCCACTTCTTCGAGCACCTCTTCGCCATCTTTGACGTTTCTTGTTAAGCACTACAAGAGTCCTTTATGATATTAAAACATTATGTAAACCTTATTCAGAATGCAACGCCAATATCTTTGTTCCCATGATAAAAATACAAAACATTAGTTAGACGTTAACTTTAAGTGTTCCGCCTCCTTCATATTTGTAGTCTTAGAAATGCAACGCTCTTTTCTTTGTCGATCTAACTTAATCCCTGAGAAAGGAGACTAACAACAAGGTTTAATATCAACTTATATTTCTGGAACTCCCATAAAATATCAAAAACATCTAAAGATTAAGTAGATCACCTTTCGGCCTGCAACAAGATTACACAATGGAATAATGCCCGTTGCTACCAGTTTACGTAGGGCACCATCCTCAGCAAAGACTACCTCATACCGACCACTTGCATCTGGTTCACTGGAAAATAAAAAACTGCGAAAATTACATTTCTTGTTTAAAAAAAGAAGTAATAGCAACTATCTATGATGCAATTTAGTTCATATATATTTAAGATGTAACTGCATACAGTAGGAACAATTCCGTATATCTGTGCACAAATAAATTATTATTTTAACTATAATTAATATTTAAAATAAAGAATTAGATGCTAGATGCAAAATTTTCCACTGTTCCTGAATTGAAGCACTAACGCCGATATTCGAGCTGGATAATACAAACGATCCCATAGTGCATATATTCGTGCACCAACACTATATGTAGCATGTTCATTAGGACGGTGATCTGCTTCGAGTTGCTCTAACGCTGACAATTCCGGCAGCACTATTTTAGGCGGTCTTTTTGGTGTTACTGCTGGTGATGTTTCGGCTCTAAAAAAATAGTTTTATTTGAAAAATGAACTTCTGGATTCATGTTGAAATCATGCGATAACCTTAGCCAGGCATTTAAAATACGATGCACTTAACTATTTAGTCATCAAAAGGCGTTCGTATCGAATATTGTGAGAAATAGCCAAATTAATGGGTAAACCTACAGACTTTTTGCTGATTATATACACAATTTCTAATACTGTTCAATGGTATATTTTTAACAAACTGCATCAATCCATGCAGCTGCATATGTTAGCACAATCTGACGTCACTCGCACCACGGCAAGTTATTGCAGTACCCGAAAGTATCAATACTGGATGATATTAATGAAAAGTAAAGTACTAACATTTTGCGTTTTCGCTGTTTCGATGCTGGCTGAAAATCATATGCTGAATTCGTTTGTTTCTCCTCCAACCGGCTTCCAGTTTTTGACCGTTCCTGAAATACGTCAAAATCAAGCAGACCTTTAAACAGTTTCAAATCTGTAGATCGCTATAGTAGTTAAAGGGATCATGCATAGACCTCAGTCTCTATCTGAAATTTAATATTGCAACATAGAACTGATAACGTCATGACACCCTGTTTTGATTCCAACTTCTCATCAAGATTCGTATATTTCCATCGATCTTGTCCCATAATTTTCCAAAAGAAATAGTTTGAGACATTCATTTTTTACCCGAAAGTTGGATTATCTTTTAGGAATCTAGGGTCGTGTTCTTATAGAACTCCCTAACAACAATATAGGAATTCAAAGGTCTTACTTTGGCATTATCCTGTTGCATTGATCTATCTAATATGTTCGAACTTCCACCTGGTTCTGAAAATTCACCACCCACAGATTTCGCCTTTCTGCAAATATCGATCCTTGTAGACTTTTAATTCAATGCTAGAAGGCTTCGTTTAATGCAATTAATACACCCGCCCTGGTAGTGGCAAAACGATATCACAATCAAACAAAATATACGAAAACAATATCAATGGAAGGTTCATTATTTCAAAGAACACCAACCTCTTTGACGAGGAAGTTATTGCAACTCGTCGACCTGCGCTTAGTGTTAATTCGGAAAGTGATTTATGAGTACTAACCTAAAATTAAAGTATAGAGTAGTCAAATAAGAAAAAAAAATTCATAAATAAGAACATTAACATTTTATGGCTCATAATGATAGAAATTGCAGTAACAGTCGGGAGCGAAGGTCCAGAACTGACGAAATATGATGAAAAAAGAAATGACAAAAATAAGTTAGAGGATTTGTGCATACTGATGAAAGAGTTAAGATTAAGCACTAAGGCAAAATAGAAAGACAGGTAATCAGAGGAACTTATAGCAGATAAAACAGTGAACATCAAGAAAAAACTACTATTTAACTTGCATTGTGAGCAGGCTGCGATCAAAGAGCACAAAATTTAATCGAATCTCCGAAATTGAAATAGCTATCAAATCTGAAGGGGATACTAGGAAAAGGTTAAGGAGTTGGTGGGATAATTAGGCAGCAAAGTATGCATCGAATTTCTCATAATACCGGATTTATCGATTTGAGGCAAAACAAATGCAGTGAATTACTATAAAAACGAAACAAGCTAAGAGAGTATTATAAAATCACGATCATGAATGTTGCATTAAAAATACCTCTTGCTGTGGAAAGAGACCAATAAGATTTGATCTCCGTTCATTAGCTGTTTGTTCAGTTTTCTGATAACGCCTAAAAGAATTTTTTATAAACGAAAACTGATAAAGATACGTCTAGCACTCCGATATGGTTTTCTCATCTTCTTCTAAATGAAAAAAACAAATAAACTAACAATGTGGGTGCTTTTTCCGGCGATTTCGTGAATTTATATCCTCCAAACGACTGGCGTTCCATCTGAAAACTTATTCAGCATAGACTAACGAGAAGAAAACTTTCAGTGCACGAGGCATTTTGATTTAATTGTTGGCACGATCTACACAATCACACACACAGAAAACGAAATAACACTACTGTATTCATACATTGCTTCCCATAAATATCATCTCGCTATCTTGTCGAAGGGTGGGACAATAACAAGAGGGAATTATTGAAGCATGGAGTGAACATGAACTTTAAATAAAAAGAGAAGCATACCAATCTGTTAAAGCCAAGAGTTGAACTAGTGGTAAGTCAAAACTGTGGTCTCTAAAATCGAACGACCTCATCAATGACGTAGCTATTATTTTTAAACAAGATGACATAAATTAGTGCAATCATAACTACAATCCTGTGATTTTTCGGATATATACAAGTAAAAAAATATAAAATTATCACCTGGATGTTACGCAGCGGCTCTGGATGATTATCAAAATTATTATCAATACTAAATGGATCCTTATCCGATTCACTTTTACGATCATGTTTCTTTTTGCCTGTTTCTTTCTTTGCAGATTTTTGAGCGGATCTAGATCCAACTGCCGTATTTGCAGCTGAAAATTATGCATAAGACTATTCAGCAGAATCGCCACCAACCTCCGAAATAATCCAATTTTCTTTACAGACAACCTTAATGAAATTTAAAATTCTCTCCATACCGTTTTTCTTGCCACCTCTTCCAGACGTCGCAGCTTTTTCATCCGCTGATTCCGATTCTGATATACCCTGGAAACTGGTAATCAATATATCATTTTTCACAAAATTTAACGTTTACCAGGTAGAATAGGAGATTCCTACATTGAAAAATGACAATCTATAGACTATTTCATACTTTGCTATTTAAACGTTTTTCAACTTTTAATCACTTGTTAACAAAATATCTAATCGATAGTCATAATCAGAAGTACCTCACCTTCTCTATTTTCTTTTCCCGACGTATGACTTTGGCAGTAGGAGTTGAGCTGCAGAAAAACTGTCGTTATTAATATATCTTTTCTTTTACTGATGAAAATTAAAAGGGTTTTGTTGCTCGGTTTTACTTGGAGAACACAAGTATAATAACGAACATTGCGCCCACCCTTCATGAAATTTCTAATCAAAATATTCAAAAAATCAGTCTAAATACTTCATAATTATACTGCACTGAGCTGCAGTCTGGTACTATCGAGCAGCAAGAAAGAGCAGCTAGAACACCAAAAGTCAAAGTCAGACCCTCTAACCTATCTTACAACATAAAAAAAAGCAAATAATGGTACAGCATCCGCATGTCCTTCAGGACATGCACCACCATCCGGTTGTTAAGACAATTTCAACATTTTTTTTAATGAAACTTGAGTAAAATTTACGTAGCAACTGGTTTCTTAGGTGTACGCAAACTTTTTCGTCGTTCCTCTACCGCCGAATCACTCTTTACAGGACCAGTTTCATTAGAAACATCAGTTTTACGAGTGCGCAAGCTTTTACGTCGTTCATTGGCAGAGTCACCGCCACCACCTTCTTGAGATTCCTTAGCTTCCGCATTTATTTGGTTACCAACAGTAACAGTGTGGGAATTACGCCTTTTATAACTTCGTGCGGATTTCTTTGTCGGAGTCTGAAACATATCCAGTAACTCTTTAATGATTGTAGACTGAAAATGGTATCAATAAATCCCATCATTTATATTTACTCAAATTGTATTCTGTTAAGTAAACTTCCCAGGTCTCACCTCCTGAGTACTGCCAATATCCTTTTGTTCTTCATTTCCATTTTTTGTAAGTTCCTCACTCGATTTCATTTTTCCAATTTCTTCGGCAGCTGCATCACTTGCCTCAGCATCAGATGTACCTTCCGGTTCATTTGAACATTCACCATCTGTCCCCGAAACCACTGCTATCAATTCCCCCGGAATTAAACTATCATTCTTTCCTTCCTGAATTACAGTCTTTTTATGAGTAAAATGAGCAAATAACTTAGTGATTCATCGACATTTCAAATAATATTCCAGTTACTTTCATAATGTACTTCTTGTTTCCAAACGCAAGTCAAGAATACACAATCATACATATTTCACTGCAGTAAAAAGTTCGCTATGTATGGTTTCTTTACTTACATTATGTTCCATGTCAACATCACTCTCAGTTACAATGGAAGTACTGCCTTTACTTTCATGAGTAATTTCAGTATGACTTTCTCCAGCGCACCCATCTTTCGACTCACGAACATACTAAAATGAATGAAAATGAACAAGTGTCATGCAATATTTTTAACGAAGCGATAAAACATAAGCAAAATGAAATTGACCGAATTTTTGAAATATGAAGCGAAAGACTGAGATAACGTATGTTCAACCTAGGAGTCAAGTCCACAAATTAACATTTTCCTATTAATTATGGAATATTTTTTAAAAAAATTCACCGCCTACCTCCATATTTTTTGTGATAGTTGTTACTGTGCTCACTTGGGTTTGCTCTGCATCGCTTGGCCTGAATTCAACAATGTAAAAGATTAACGAAAAGAATAATAAAATAAAATAAGAAAAAAGCAAAATACACAAAGCATGTGGACAGGAAGAACCAGTACCGCTTTTTGAATTTAATGTCCTTTTCTTGATTCAGTTCTACAACGTCTGAGAGATCTTTCTGATCTCCAGTGATGTCCACATCAACCGTTTTCGATTCACTGGTTTTTGAACTGCCCGGTTCAGTCTTAAAGAAGAATTGTTTAAACTGTTAAATTCGTTAGATAGTGAAAAATTCTACAAGTTCGAAATCGCTATCCCCACCTCTCAGACAAAGCTACGTTTATTGAGTATCTAAAGCAAAAAATGCCTCTCCTTACATCTCAGATATTTTGATCGTCAAAGGAAAAACCAGATAAGATACGGTTATGACAATCGAAGGTGAAACTGAAAGTGGACTCCAAGACAAAAAACACAGAGCGAGACACTTCATTACTGCATTTTCCATTAAATAGAAAAAAATTATTGGTTGGTAACTTGAAATACATACTACATTCTCGCCCGCGGTGATCTTCGTTCCAGTATCTACGGTATCCACTTCCATCGGTTCATTATGCAAACTATTATTGTCTGATTCGCTTACTTTATCCTTATTCCCTAGAATAAAAATAATATTAAGAAATTATTTGCATGACAATCAGAAATGCAAATATTCTGGATGCGTTAGCTTTTCTTATTGAATTCCGAAAATGGTATACCTGATGATTCTTCATTTGCTCCATTTTTCTGACTACTTTCTGATTCACCCTGAAATAGCGCTATTTTATTAAGAAGGCTTAATTTTTAAGCAACAGAGTCAACGCAGTCATCAATTAAATCATTCGGTGCTTTGAATCTTACACACCCGACGCACAAAGAATGCTCCTGCTTAAGGTTTATGATATCAGTCCAACATATAATCCACATTTTCATTAATAGACAATCGGTGATTCACACATCAAAAAACAACGATATTTTGTCAACTTATATTTGCCTGCTCAGAAACAAATGTTTCAATAATCATCCAGCTGTTGCCAGTCTCGTATGATAAGAAGTAAAGTGATTCACAAAAAAATAATTAGCAAGATGAATTAATATTCCAGTTTTTATGGGATTAGCTATTTGCAATTAGAATAAGCTTGCTTACTTGCAAATACGAAGCACTTCGTCCAAAAAGTCCTCCTCTCATTTTGTATAACGGATCCTCCTGCGACTCATCACGTAAACTTCTGAAATCCACTCAAATTTAAATTTACAACATTTAAGTATAATCTTTCAAAACTTTCCGAAGCAAGATTGGTTCTAGAAAAAATTTTTATAAAGAAATTTCTGAGTGCAGCAATAAAAGTTTAGTAGTAAATATACAGAGAGCAACATTATTCTGATATTTCAAAAATATTGTTAAACTCATCTCAGTCAAGAAAAGAAACTTCGCCATTCACTCAAGATTTAACATACAGTTGCAAGCTGTTCAATTTCATTAACAAGAATGATAAGACACAAAAAACGATAACAGGCCTTTCTTTCACAATATATATACGATAAGCAATTACAAATCTTCCGCTCTGTGAAGAACAGCAATATAAAAAGCCTGACATACGCATAAAAAGTCTTCCAATTTCAATTTTAACGCTTAATTTTTATGTATTTAATTAAAGCAGCTTACTGATTTGTCGTAACTGATTGTTTGCACGATCCATTTTTATCTCTCGCATCTGTAAAAAAAAAAAAAAAAACCACCGATATATTGAAAACAAAAAGAAATTCTCCTACTGTTGAAAAAAAAAAAAGTACTTTAGGGAGCTTTTATCGTTATTACGATATCACATATTTTAAGAACGGTGAAAAATTAATGCTTAAGACAAAACACAACTATAATTTTAATTAACACAAATTTAGCAAAAATAAATCAAATAACACTACTACTTACCATTTTCATGAGTAAAACAATCCGTCGTTGACATTTCCAAAAATTACGATGCAATGCAATAGACTTCAATAATTCAATAAAAATAAACAATTCGTAAGTGCTGAAAAAAAAAAAATATATTCATATTGACTGCAAATCATTCAATAATATATGTTTCATCGAATTTCATACATTTTTACAGACAACAAAAAAAGGTATATAATTATTGCATTAATCATTAATTAATCTAATTTTTATATTATTTTATTTCTATTACAAAAGAATACTTCAAATGGATGAATAAATCAAAATTACGTGTAGCATGTAAAAAAAAAAAAAAAAACACATTAAAAAGTACTTAATTACAATCATAATCAAATATAACATTAGATAAGTTAGTGTTAGCGTTTAAAAGTAAATATAATTCTATAAAAACCGGAGCACAAATATAGGCCGGAAAATTAAATCGTACGATTAACGGAAAAATTTAACAACTACACATACGAATGAAAAAGACAGTAAAAAGAGAGGAATGAAGTTGCAATAGACAATTGTATTATGTAGATTACAGCCTTATTCCCTAATGAATAAAGATCATATTTACGGTTTCCGGATTGCCATAATTGAATGGTATCCGGTTACTTTAATGGATTATTTGTATAATGAAGAGCACTAAGAGATGAAAGAGAAATGAAATGTTTTATCTTTTTTATACATTTACTGAAAAATAGATTTGTATGAAATTAGATATTTAATGTGTTTATTATTTTGTAGGGAATGAAGTATAACAATGAATGAAATTTCATTTTTTAAAATTAAAATTTTGTCTTAAATATTGAAATTTTATTGATGATAATTATATTGGAGTAAATATGAGCAAAAATTTCATACCATAGATATGCTAAAATTACGTATTGATTCTTTTTTTTTTTAGCTTACCTAAGAATTTCATCTAAAAAAGAAGAGAATAGATGTATACATTTGTATTTCTATTCTAAAGAGAATAATTTATCGTTTTTTATTGTTACATTAAATGTTGACCTCTAGCGCTACAATGAATATTTTGATAGTTAATGCATAAAATGGATAAGTGTAAACTTCATCCTCTCATCTTCTTCCGTCTCAAATTCCCTGATTTTAGATCATTATATCCTCTTCCGGATTACTTTTCTCCTTTTTTCCATTCATAATTTTATCCATCTATGCTTAATATGTTTCTTAGATAGTCAGCCACTTCCTCACAGAATACTATTAAATAAGTTTACTTGACAAGACATGTGATAATTAAGACATTTGTTTCACTTTCAAATTTACATATTTGATTATGACTTGAGAATCGGTTGAGCTTCAAAATTTTAAAATTTACTTAAATGAGAAAAATGATTAGCTATGTCACTCTATCCAAATATCGTACTTCCAAGGCTTTCTAAATGAAACAAAAGTGTCCTCATCTCATATGAAACATTATTTCTAGTTCTAATTTTTCAGTAAATATGGTTGAAATAGTACGATATGACATGTTATTGCATCGCAGGTTATCAATTTAATCTTTACTAGAAGTAATTATCAGCTATGATCTTTGAAACTATGAAATTCGTCAAACTTCATCCAGATTCATAGTATACCAGAACTGTGTCATATTGAACTACAATCTGCAAACAGTTAATACTAGTTGTTAAGACAAACAAGACTGATATCTTCGTAATTTTACATTTTAATTGCATCGAAAAGCTGCATGTTATAGATTATAATTATCCGTTTAGTATGGAATCATAGATAATTTAATCTCAATAACTCTTATCGCACTACAACAATCACTACTTAATGGATGTTAGAATTTCTAGAAATTACAAGTGAAAAATGTCGCGAAGCAACCGATTTATTAACACGGTAACAAGTAGCGGATTAATTACGCAGATTCACAGCTAAAATTCTGACTTCTGCGAATGAGACAAACGTTTATCTTGTGTTTGACGTAAAATTACGTTATTCGAATAATATCGTACCTAGAGGTACAATTAAAAAATAAGTGAAGATGCATAAGAATAAATAGTTACCTTTTCAAAGGGAAATATGCAATCAATCATATTATAACGGTAACAACAATGATTCAAAAATTCTTATTTCATTTGAAGAATATTTAAACGAAGAAAATACAAACAAAAATATCACAGATAGATAAGAAATATCAAAAAATATGTTCTGGATAGTAATTTGCTATCTCTTGACGCCCTTCATCTTTTTCCTCTTTCGCTAAATTCCATTATTTTGTTTCTGTTCTATTTAAAAATATCTCATCAACTTTTAAATTAAATGATCTATTCATTCTCACAAAAAAAGCTTTCCCTATGCGGTAGAATTGACATTACGGAAAATTATGAAGTGAAATTAACTCAGATTACTAACAGATAGATCATTATTGTGTATGAGTGCACAAAATGACAGACGAGAACAACTGAAACAATTACAGAGGACAAAACCTTACCAATAAATTTCCAAATGTTATTGAAGAAGACCCACAATTAAAATATTTCGAAAAGTTATATTACTTAAGCAACGAATAAACAACGGCATTAGCGTTCAGACTTTTTAAATCTTTATAAGTCTGTCCAGTACCAACAAATACAATCGGTTGTCCAGTAATGTATGTCATTGAAATTGCAGCGCCAACCTGGAAATTTTTTTCACTGTTTGTCGTCCGATATGTTATTTTTAATAGCGAAGCTAAACGGTCTTGAGCATTTTCCTCACTTTTGAGAAAAAGCAAACATCTAAGGCCATCAAATAACTCAGCATGTACTTTCGAATGACTGATATAATCGACAAAACAAATGTCGACAGTTCTGAACAGACAAATTCCGGAACATATTGTTTCCAGAAAGTAAATGAACCTCCCATAATTGACGCATATGAGTTTGAACTTACTTTGTCATCAATAGTGTCAAACTTTGTTAGCACGATACCATCGATGAGTCGACCTTCTACTCCTAAAGCAGCATAGTCTGCTAGTGACTGATTGAATTTCACCAGTTGATCGACAGCTTCATTTCCTACCAATGCTTCACCCACAAAAAGTACTAAATCCGGCTTGTTTACTTGAATCAGCTATAATGAAACACGGGTTGTAGCATTTAATCAAAAGTTGATTTTATCTCTCAGATTGTACTCAAATAATAATCAGAAGTCCTTTGATTAACAAAATGACAATGACTTTTGATCAACAAAAAAGTTAGAACAAAAACCTTAGCCAGAGAACGCATGAGTGGTTCGTTGTCCTGCATACGTCCAGCTGTATCAACCAATACTACGTCAGTCCCACGCTCCACTGCTGTAAATATATTCAAAAATAAAAACTTGAAGACTTAATTCATCATAAATCGAAGTATCAATGGATAACGTATTCGTAAAAGAACATAAACATCCAGTGAGTGAGCCGTCGTAGAAGTAATCACATTGGAACACATCGAAATATCTCAACTGATAATTCAACAATCAAAATTTCAAAAGTTTTAATACAAATCAAATTTATTTGACCAATTTATCAAAAAGGAACCTATAGAAATAGCAGCAGCAGCTAGTCCAGCTGGATCTTTTCCATAACCCTGTTCGTATAACTGAACACTATTAGCATGCAAAGCATTAAGATGCTTTGTGTGAGTTCGCAGTTGTTCCACAGCTCCTGCTCGAAATGTATCAGCTGCCGCGATCAGTACTTTATGTCCTAGATGTCAGAAAAAAATTTCGTTGACCACAAGATTTCTGAGATGCAAATTTCATAACAAAACAGTATCAGTATGTTTCCACACGAATTAAGCAGAGCACCAATGTAAATTGTCATCATATAATGGTAAAATACCTTTCAATTAGACTTTGTTGACCAAAAGATCGAAATTCGAACTAAAGAATTGACCTACCATTTTCATTTAACCAAAAAGTGATTTTCGCAAGATTTGTTGATTTTCCCACACCGTTAACACCGCAAAACACAATTACATATGGGCGTTTCTCACGTTTCGCTTCAAGAATATCACGCAATATATCCACGCGTCGTTTGGGTGTCAATAGCTATAAATAAATATCAGAAAAAGTATGTAAATAAGATAATGATTTGTGAAAATCCGTACTGAGTTCATTGTGGCTATACCTACAAGTATCTTAATATATAACGAAAACAGCGTTATATTGAAAGTCCGAGCAATCTCGGTGCAATGTTTTGTACATATATATATATATATATATATATATAAGAAATATGCGCTGATATACCTGCACCAGAGCTTCACGAACGGATTCCCTCACAATGCTTGCAACACGACTGAATGTTCCCACCACTTTACCTTCCAGTTTTACTTCTACCGACTGGCAAAGTTTTTCTGCTGGCTCCGCAGCAACATTTTTTGCTTAAAACAATACAATTTGGTTAATGTTCATTATTTAACATAATACCCAAAACAGATCCTATAAAAAACCTCCCACAATTTTTCCACAAACTTCAATTTTAAAACTTGAAATAGAATTCTATCCCCAATAGTTGAAACTGTTTTTACAAACAAAAAAGTTTGAAAAACTCGTTTATAATTTTGACCCTCATTTCATGCTCCACTCTTTGATGTTCTGAATATTTATGAAGAGATAATTACTGCTTCAAACACGCGTTCTATTTACAAGCGCATTCATTGCATAACTCACCAATCAAAGTTTCTCGCATCTTATCAAGCACAGGTTTGATATCTTCGGCTGTCAACTTCTTGTTCCCAACAAGTGAACGGAAAGCCGAAAACCAACCATCATTACCTTTTTCCTCATTCATTTCATCATCTCTGAAAAATGCGATAATCGATTTTCACTCAGAAATGCAAAGAATTCATTAAACTTAGAAATGAATTAGTATATACCTAAATCCTTATAAAAAACCAATCTTGTCGTCTTGTGGCACAGTAGCAGTGATAGCGAAAAAGAAGACTAAAACTAAGACATCCAGTGCACATATAAGCACCGCCACTACCGGTGAAAACCCAGATTAATATATTCTAAACAACAGGTGGAAATACGCAACAACTGGAATCCTAAGTATTCTAAGAATAACCAATATATCGCTAACTACGCATTAATCCGATAGCGGACTAAAGGGACAGATGGTTTTGGAGATTTTTCAATCATATCCAGTATTCTTAGATGCTTCCACTCAAAGTTTAGTTTAACAATTTCCAATATTCTGAAGCTCGCTCACTCGTCTTCAACAATGTCGGGATCTTCACTCTGCTCCTCGATTAACCCTGGTAGTTCTCCTTTGAAACGACCAACAAATTGCATCTTAAAATACAACAATTATTAATTTGCAAAGTCCACATTACGAGATGTCCCATCCCGAGGAAATGCTCGGCGTTTAATTTACTTTTTTGGTTCGTTTTAGATAACTTTTTGCTAGCATAATACAGTTACCTGTTCTTCCACAAACTTTCTATCTTCCTGTTCTGTCACTTCCACAGCGTTATCATTTTTTCCCCTGCTGTAATCCAAAGAATCGATATCTGTCTTGGCATTCCCAGAAAGATCCCAAACACGCGCCTGCTTACCTTTTTTTGATTCAGTCGAGACAACATTTTGTTTTTCCGATTCAATTCTAAACAATCTTGAATTAAACAGTTCTCCAGACTCCAAAATATTTCGCTGATAAAGAGGTTCTGAATAGTGATCAAAATTAAGTGACAGATGAGAATATTAAGTAATAATTCAAGTGAAATAAACTGTGATTAAAAAGTGATTAAGAACACCTTAACCTCTAAATGTCTGGACAAAATTTTACAAAGTGTTCGTATATATTGGTCGACTGGAAACAGATAAAATTCATACTTTTTTGTTCCCTTCTTCTTGAAAAATTCCGCTCGTCGACGTTGCATTTCCTCTTTTTCGATGACACTTTTCGGAGAATCAGGCGCAACATCTGACTGAGGTGACTCTTTCTTCATCTCGCTTAGAAAAAATTTGTCAGACTCAGAAGAGTTGGTTAAAATGAGGTTAAAATTAATGACTTCCAACTGTAGCTTATACTGTGATACGATCTATTAAGAAAATACGATTACTGTATCTCTAACTAACCTGATATCAAAACCGTTTGTCAACTTCGCCCCATTTGTTTTAGCAGATATAATTTTTTCTTGGTTTTTTTGTTTTATTCGTTTCTGCTGCTCTTCTTTCTCCTTCAAGAGTTTGGCCGACTTTTCACCGGGGCGTTCGATTATAGAAGCTATTGTTTTCTTAGATTTCTCGCTTTCCTAAACAATATGCAACGTTTACAAAATTCATTGTCAAGCGTAAACCGCATATGTAGCTCACATAACTGCGCTTCAAAATCCTAGCAAATGAATTTGGAAAAAAAAGTTTGCCAATATGTGGAGTGGATCACACATTATCAAAACTTGAAAGTTTATAGAATGAAAATCATTACCGAACCTCAAATTTCCGCATTACTTTGTCAGGTTGTTTAGTTGATGAAATTTGAGCTTCACGATATAAGCTGAAAGTAAAAATTTCAATTTTATCATTGGAAAAAATGGCTTAACCACTGCTGTATATCATAAGCAAAAGAACTTTTCTACGCTAGCAGTCAAACCATATATCGTATACTGAAACTATCGATACTACTACGATTATAGCAATCCATTGCGTGATGATATCTACGCATTGTGCTTGAAATTCTTTCACTCTCCTCTCATCCCACTTCTTCCTCCAAAAAAATCGTTATAACAGAAACGAACGACACCCTTTTAAGTTTTAAATATTCTATATTGCATTAAAATATTCACACTGAATTTTCTGAAAACAGTGAAACAGTTGAAATGCAACAAATACAAACACTTCTTGCATCACATCAGTTTGTGATCTTCAAATCGAAGTATCGCTCCTTGTTCATTACAATAACAACGCAACCTTTTTTAGTAATAATTTATATCTTACTTCTTAGCAGGAGATGAAAAGGACAAACTTACCGCTGAAAAACATTGTTGAATTGTCTGTACGTACGAGTAGTTGATGAGAAAAGAGATTTGTTATCAGAGAGGACATTTTTGTACATGTCCCGAAATTTTTTGTGAACATCTGATAAAAGCTGATCCGTATAAGCAAGCTGAATAGCGCTCTGATAAACGACCTGGAACAATCGATTTTTCTGGTTTATATTTTCCCACACTGTTGTTATGTACTTTATCTTAATTGTAAAAAAAATAAAAAATAAAAAGCAGGATCGAACGGAATGACTTTCTCCCGGCTTATTTACCATAAAAATGTCCATCTTCTTCTTAAGCCTCGTAGGATTTCCTAGAAGGTATCTCTCTCCTTTCCTTTATTCTCTAAATCACTTGAAGAGATCACTTAAGTTTTTCTGTTATTCTCAAACTGCTCTAAATTTCCATTTTCTTTTTCTTAGTTCTTCTAAGCTATCTGATTTTTTCTGAATAACTATTTTCCTCCCTGGTTTTCTCATATTACTTGAAAACACTTTTTTTCTGATCATTTAAAAATCTTCCTTGAGCTTTTTCAAACTACTTGAAAGATATCTTCTTCTGTTTTCTCCATTCTCATATGCCAATAGTCAAAAGTTTGCGCTGAAAACATAAAAGAGTTCGATAAAGTGACATCAATAAAAGTAAAATGAACTTACAGTAAAAACAAGTTCGAATTCATTGTCCAATTTATATTTAATAGTTACATCATTGTGCTTGAAAACTGTCGTATTTCCACGTTCCTGAAATGCATGATTGCTACGACTGAAGACGTATTCATGCTCAAATGTTTACTTTTAATAACTAATAAGTAAAAAATATACCAAGCATTTTGGTAATAAAGAAAAAATTATTTTAATGAATATTCATTTCAATGTCTCGACAATATTTCCCAGACATTTTTTGAGAAACAATTGTCTAAGAACAGAACTAAGAGAAGAATAGAAATAAGAAAGTTTTCCTTATTTGCAATGGTTGACACTTTTGATAATTGTTGAATTTTAAACTATTCTTGAATCTACTCGATTTCTAAATTCTCTGCTACTTTTGAATTATGTGCTTCGCTCAATTATACTAATTAATAATATCAAAGTAGTAAGGATAAACCTGCATCAGAACTTCTCTGATCAGCTGATTGATTGAATCAGTGAACAGTTGACCACCTTCCTGGAAGCACCATAACACAATGCCACCTTTACCGAAAATTGCAAATAGTTCGATCATAATGATCCCACCTAAAAATATTCTTATCGATTGCGTGATTAATTTTAACAAGAAAGCACCTATGTAATTAATTGATATAATAGTTAAATGATTAGCTGAAGTGTTATATGTAAGATAATTAAGGAATTTTGAAGATATGATTTAGGAACAATCTGATATTCTCAGATATTCACCACATTTTGATATTTTCAGAATTACTACACCAGTATAAATGCTAGTATTACGATCATGTGAGATATACTCGTTTAGCAAAAAAAAAAAAAATTTAAGATAATAAATCATTATCATAATTAAGCAATTATAAATGATTACAATTCAAAATAATCGAAAATCATTGAAATGAAAAGTAATAAAAAAAAAAATTTCCTACTAGAAAAATGATACATAAAATGTGTTGATAATAAAATGGCAAAATATATATTTGATCATAATAGATTGATGATCATATCACTTAAGAATATGTTTCACGTACGTAAGTGAGAAATAAAAATAGCCATTTTACAATTTTGATAATTTTTCAAAAATTTTACCTTCATTAAAAATATAATCAATTTCAAGCAATATAAATTATTCCACAAATTCTTATCAATCTTTTACTCTCTCTCTCTCTCTCTCATCATAATTAATCTTATTTTTTTTCAACAAAAAAGAAAAAAAAACTTTTCCCTGAAATATTTTATTTAATTATTATTTTCATCAACAAAAAAATTTCATTATTCATTCATGTCCTATTATTTTTACATGAATAATCTTTATTTCTTAACTCTCTTCTTTTATCATATATTTCTCTAAATTTATCAATCTCTGTCTTTCCTAATTACTGTAATATTTTTAGAATTTAATTCAAATATTTAATTTAACTGAAATGATAGCTGGTTAGGGGATGAATTGCTAAAAAAAAAGTTTAAACGTTTGAGACGACGTATACGTATGAAATTGTACCGATCAACATAAATGATGACGTATTTTAGCGTTGCATTTTCATTTTTTTTTTTTTTTTTCATTTATAACGTGGAATTAAAGTGGAAAGAATTAATTTGAAATACATTATTAAAATTAGTTAATTTATTTGAAAAAAAAGAAAGATGGATCATAAAATTACCAATACTTTACAAGCAAAATTAAAGATAGTATCATTCTCATTCTTCAAGTAGGATATTATCTAACTAACAAGGTGGAATATACGATCGTACTAATCGAAATTTAAACAATTTAAAAAAAAATTTAAAAAATGGTTATGAGACGAATATTGAGCAAAAGTAAAAACTATTTAGCAATGAATTTTTACATAAATTATATGTTGCTAATATAGAATCTCATAAGAAAAAATTTTACATGACATGAATTAAATGAATATTATATTTCAAATAAAATAAATCTTGGGACAATTAATTTATTATGCTTGTAAAATTTAATTTTCAAGAAATTCGTATTTCATCAAATAAATCGATTAATGATATACATTATTTTCGTGTATGAAATAAATTAATTATTAGTTTATGAAAATTGCTAGTTTTCAGAAATAAAATGAGTAAAGATTTGAAGGAGATATATGCACTTACAGAACAGCAACTTCTACTAATTCAACGCTATTTTATGTCCGATACATCTGATTATGCTAATGAAAGAGGTATGCAAATTATTTTATTAGCATACAAACATTCATGTAATTTTATAGACAAATATTTGATTTAGTTTATAGATTATTAGTTATTAGATTAATTTTTACATATTAATGTTTAATTCATCACTCAAAATATTCATTTATTATTTCTCAAAATCAAACATTTTTGCTAAAACTATTCTTACAAACTGATTCAAAAAAAAAAAAAAAGCACTAGAAAGAAATACATGTATGAAAAATTTATCATTTTGAATTAAAAAATTTAACTCACTTTTATGTATGTAAATTGACATGAAATTTGATTAAAATTTGATACTTCATCCAAATATGTTCATTTTAGAACATCAAATGTTTTTACCTTGAATTTTTACACTAATTGCTTCTTCTTCTTCTTCTAAAATGAGCATACGAAATGATTTATAAGTAAAAATAAACGAAAGTGCAAACTTTACATAAAAAAATTAATTTCGTCATATTTTATCTGCTGACTAAAATGTTATACAGTTTGTAACGATAACAAATGAATTTCGATTTTTTAAAAGATTTAAAGGAAAAAAAAATATTTAAAAAAAAAAATAATTATTTAAGATAGTTGACATTTATGGCAGCAAATTTTTGTAATGATTATTTTACAAACGAAAATGGATAGCTTTATAGTCAGTTGCGGGAAATTATATTAAAATGGGAGAATGATACTATTTCTGCTTTAATGATGAAAATTTTGTCTTTCTAGTTACCGATGAATGGATGAATAGTGATGATAATGATTCCAATGCTGAAATGGATACTGAAAATGAAGCTGGAGTTGCTGATTGGAGTGATTTTGGTTCATTTGATGTGATTTATTTATTCTAGTTGTTTAATATAGTCATTTGAAAAAGGAAAAAAAAAAGAAAAAAACATTGAATATTATCTAGAAGTTATTTCCTAAACATAATGCTTTTACTTCAAGTTCGCTTCTGTATTTTATTATTTATGTTGCAATTTAAGGTTGATACTAATGATCCACGTCCTGCCCTTATCCGAAAAGAAAGTAAAGATTTCAAAAAAAGTGCCAAAAATTCGCGATGGTTACAAGGATCGTTGATTTCAGCTATAGGTAAGTGCAAAGACAATTTGAGAAAAATAAGCATCAAACATTATTTTTATTTCCCAATTAATTGCGAAATTTTTTGTAATTTTCAAAAAATTACTGTTCATTTATTACCATTGGGAATTAGTGTCATTTTTCTGCGTATGTATTTTTTGAAGAAGTTTTTGAATAGAGTTTGGTCACGAGAAGTATTAGATTAATTCATACATCGTCTTTAACCATCGTACAAAAGAACCTCGTAATTGGAGTTGGTAAAATTAGCTTGGACTTAAGTCACATTTAATTACAGGAAATATGGATTTACTCGTTTTTGCTCATGCACAAAAAGTCGTTTCGATTGAGAAGAATCCTTCAGACAATACATTTCAAATAATTTCGCAGTTCAACACGGCTGATTCGTCATGGTGCCCTCCGGTATATCAATTTAAACCTTTTGTAAAAAATTTAAAATTGGGAGAAACCAACTTATTTTTTAATTTTTACTCATGAGTTCGTTGTTTCCGCTGAGCAAAATTGAAAACACTGATTTGTTTTTTAAGGCTTATATTCGTTGTTTATGTGTATTGCCACTAAGTTGTACAAGGAAAACGGAAACGTCGTTATATGATTGGTCAGCAATTGTTGTTGGAATGAGCAATGGATATGTCCGATTTTTCACAGAAAAAGGTTTACTGCTGCGTTCTGATCACGTATCAGATAGGTGATTATTTGATGTTTGTAGCTAAGATGAATTTTATGAATATGAAAGTCGTGCAAGAAATCTATGGCTGATGAATAGGAGCCTGTGTCCTTTTAAATAGAAACAAAGACTGTGTTTTTGGAACCCAAAGATTTCCAGCAGATGGTAAATAGTTCTTTGAATAGTGTGAAATCTACTGGATCTAAAGAATTTGCATGCCGATTTTTTCTTTATCTTTGGCAGTAAACCGCCAGTTTGCAGTCCCATCGAAGAAATTCGTCTTGGAAGATCGATGATGGCTGGAAATCAGGAATTAGCTGTGCTATCACAAACCGACTTAACATGTATCGAAGGTCTTTCTCTGTATGTAGCGTTGAAGGCTGCGAAAAGTCAAGTATGATTTAAAGATTTTTCCATATTTTCTACTTTATTGACTGGTAATTTTGTAATTTTTCAATTTAAAGACCGTCAATATTCTAAGATTCTTTAGCTTCTCTGTAAATTATTTCACGTAATTTGGTGCCGATTTCCTTTGATCATTCGCCATTTAATTAATCATGCGAAGCAAGAATAAAGAAGTGTTGGGTCAGAACTTGACAAAATGGATTTTTTTCTCTTACAGCTTGCCTGCGGTAAGATGGATATTGAGAAAGTAGCAGCTCATGCAAAGTTAAATATTGAAAAGTTGAAGTTTGAATCTGGTATAAACGTGGTCGATTTCGGTATTTCGGGTCCGTTGAAAGCAACCTGGTTTGATCTTTATACTGCCGCCACACTTTCCCCTCAGGGTTACAAGGTAAGGACTGAAATGTATTATTTTTCCGAAATACAAGATTATCCAGCGTGACGCATTTGTCGATAGTGAGTCAGTTCCAGATACTTTCTTACATGATCCAGTAACTTTGTGGTTTGTGGTTTTAGTGGTGAAATTCTCTTGAATTTGGCTGCGAGTAATTTCTGCAGTTGGCTAAATTTTTTAAAACTACATGTTATCGGAATTTTATCTTTTGATAAGAAGTATATTTGGTGTTACCTCTTAATTGATACCTAATATACAGAATGAAGCGTCTGGGATCTTAATTTTGATGATTTTGAAATACTTTCAGGCCAAAATAGAACGCTCATCACTACCGCTTTATTCGACATATGTTTTTGTTGGTCGGTCGCCCTACGTGGGCTTTGGTTGGTATACGCCAGGCGCTTCGCAGAATGTTTTAAGTGATGCTTTATATGCTCTTGGAAATCAGGTATATAAAGCTTAATTTTTTCTGGAGAGGAGGAAAATGAAGAAATTAAGAACTAAAAAAATTTCTTATAAAACCAGTCTTTTGTTGTCATACAATTTTGAATTGAAAGATATTAAACTCTGGGAAAAACATATTTTAAGCTTACATCGTCTGTTGCATCAAGCATGCCATCGTTCGGCATACGCTCATTTCTGGGTATAGGCACATCCCGGAAGGATCGTCAACCGATTGTCGAAATCAAACCGATTGGTGTAATACCAATGCGTTCATCAATTGTTGATAGCAAACGTGAGGGTGAACGCATATATATGGCACCAGCAAAATACAAACTTGCTGCGGTTACAGATTCCTTAGCACGTGTGGCCTTAATTGATGTTAGTGATGTTACTTCTCATTAAATTGTTTCATATATACATATATATATATATATATATATATATATATACAAATATTTATGGAGGATTAAATTTATAGATTAGGACCCGTCATATGGTGCGGATGTGGAAGGGATACCGTGATGCACGTTGTGCATGGTTAGAAGGTGCGTCCATGTTAGACCGGAAGAGAAGTAGATATGAACTTGAAATACAACCGTCAAGTGCTTTATTCCTGGTAATATTTGCACCAAGGCGTGGTTTACTTGAAGCTTGGAGTATGCAGGTATTGTTCAGTTTTGCAAATTTTTCGAAGATTTTTTTCTATTGATGAGAAGTGGCATTACCTTTCAAATCAGATATGAGATATTTTTTATAGAAGGCCGAATTTAATTAGTATGTGGTCCTATTTAGCTCATTTCCTAATGTTTTATATATCTTACCAATTTTAATTGGCCATAGTTTGCAGCTTTAGTTCATTTCAAACAGAGATATTTTAAAATTAATGAAGTGTGGGTAATGATCGACATACCTCGAGATTGATCTTCCCTTTGCTTAGTTCGAGAATTCTTATTTGTCGCATGTAATAACCAATATTTGGCAAAACAAAATGTTGATAGAACGGCCCATTTAATTTTTCATAAAATTTAGAATGGAAGGCGAGTTTTCGCGTCAACAGTGGATCGACATGGTCGATTAATTGGTATACCGCGACTCAGCGATCACTTATTAGGTTGCGATGAACGAGCTGCATCACATTTGCCATCCGTTTTTTTTCTGTCATCGGATGGAACGATCCATGTAAGATTAATAGAAAGTTCGGAAATTTATGATATATAAGTTATTTTGATGCAATTTGATTTAAAATTTGCTATTTTGATGCAATTTGATTTAAAATTTGCTAACAAATCTGTTTTGGTTAAATCTTCAACTTCTTCATCATGTATTTTAAGCAATTATCGGTTCCCTTCCACCGTGCATTATCGAACGAAAATGATTCCGTTATTCATGATTCAAGCATTATCAAGGAGGTTAGTTCACACTGTAAATCCATTTTCAAGCATTTTTTTTTCATATGGATAAACAAAAACTGTTTTTGCTTACCTTTCCTTTTAAACTGTAATCCCTTTCTTCCGTGCAAAAGATGACTGGAATTAGAAAGTTAAGCGTAATCTCCACCTGAAAAGCCGTAATCAAACTAACTCGATATATTCTATGTTCAAGGTTTTTTTAAATGTCTTGAGAGCACACCCAACTGCTAATTAAGGCTGCTATACCTCTAATTAATGAATATTAAAGATCGAGCTAGGACTGAGTTTTGGCCACATGGATGCGACATCGTAGTATCTGAAAAAATAAGTGGATGCATAAGAAATCTTGAGAAGTTTGAGAATCCAGAAAATGAATATTATGAGTATGCGGCATATAACGGAAGATTATTTTCAGATTAATCAGATGATAAAAGATGGCAATATAGCAGACTTTTCTACTTGGTTGCAGTTTTTTCGAGCTCTAAAGACCACTTCTGCAATGAGAGAAAGTATGGATATTCTTTGGCGGGATTGTGAGATCGACTGTTACAAACTTAATCCTATTATGGCTTCTGTTCTCCAACATGTGGAAACCTATCATGCTCTGGTTTGGATTTGTACTATTTGTAGCTTTAATGATCCATTCGTTTCTGTTTGTTAACGATTATCATTTATCTTTGTTTCATACGACCTGGCAAATGGTTCCCATTTTCCTCTACTTTTTTTTTTGAGGAAAGCCTTGTATGTTATTTGACAGCTTTGAATCTTGTCTAAATCTTCGTTTAACCTCTTCCTTCCCGAACTATAATCTGTTTTCTTTACCTCCCATTTCTGACATGTCATTAAAAATTTTGGAGAGTTTTTCTCTTAGGGAATTTCTCCATACTTTTTCTTGTTCGTGTGAACCGTCAATAATTTTCAGAAGAAATCTGCAGATAGCGATAATTTGGTGATTTATGTTGCAACAATTTCACAGCTGCTTGATGTTTATGTATGTTTGCTTAAAATAGACACTGAACAGCCAAAAACGGCAAATGAGGAATTTGAGAGGATTGATATCGCTGAAAGGCTCTCCATCGATAAGGGAATGTTGGATTTATGCCTGCAGCGAATTTCGGAGTAAGTTCAGACTTAATCTGTGTTGTTCCGGTGTTTGCACCAATTTGTAGCATCATGGTCGATGATTTTTTTGTTGGCTACAGTCATTCTCTGCGCTGTGATTAATTGACTTAACTACTTAAGAAGTCTACGAGTTCAATTCCCTGAAAGTAAAGGGATTAATAATGCCTTTTTTCTTTCCTCGCTTAGTAATCTGTTTGCGAAATGATATGTTTCCATGTGTTCGTGTTCTGCAGGAAGTTATGTAGCAAATATTATTCTGTGAAAAATTGCGACAAATTTTGTTATCATTCAGGTACCACATTGAAGATAATTCTCTGAAAGAGAAAAACCTCACATTTGTGGAATTCATATCACATTTTGATTTAACTCAAACGAACTTGGCAGCATCAAATCGAAGGCAATTGAAAAACAGGTGATTTCTTCATCATCGACTGATTTGATTTAAAAGCAATTAAATAGATTTGTTAGAAATGAAAGATGCAAATCAGTTTCAGGTTGATCAAGAAAACTGCCGCATTCGGCGAGCTCCTTTTTGATGGCGTATTAACAGGACGTTGTACGATTCAGCATTTTGTAAACTATGTAATACCACAACTTGGCTTATCAGAAGTAAGTTCTACTTTACGTCTGAATGAGTTATGTTTCTTCAAGCATTTATACCTCTGAATGATTTTTTTATCTTTCTCTTCATACTCGTTAATGATTGTTGTTGTAGTTAGCATAGTTTTGGAATGGTAACGCATTTAGCCTTATAACTTTCCCATCGCGCATCTGCATAAATATGATGATCTGATATGCTCGGATTATGCGACATCGTAATGTATTCATCCATTACTCTGTTTTAGGATATTATGAAGCGTAACTAAAATCATCTGAACAAGCATTTTTTAGTTTTTCTACTAATGTGATGATAGTGCGTATGTTTTCCAGGAAGATTTTGCGGATGCATTTTGTGCATATTGGTTGAGTCAATGTAATGATCTCGTTCATCGTTTGCCACGTGCTCTAATTCTCTGTGAGCATTTATCCGACATTAATTCTGATGGACAATCTTGGTTGACCAAAGTGGAGCGAAATATCCTTAACAGGTTCTTGATTTTTTATTGACATTTTTGCATCAGCGATTTTTATAGTTTATTTACAGTTTGATAATATCTCACTGTAATGGTGCTTATAGAGACTTTTTATGAACAGTGCTCTAGTTTATGACGTTAATTTTGCGATGAGAAGATTTGGCATAATATTTTCAGCCGAGAACTTGATGCAGCTCTGACATTGTGTTTGATTGCACGAGCCGTCACATTAACTCACAAGCGTTCATCACCGAATAAAGTTAGTTTTTTATGCCGTACGTTATAAATAGAAATACATTTAAAAGTAAGCGGCAACCGCTTAAGTGCGGGAAATGATAGAAATGATTTAAGATAGAATTGAAAAAGTATTAAAAGAATGATGCATGAATTAAAACATGTGGTGATAAATTTTATAAACCTTCTAGTAATGGGTCTGATATTACAGAATAGCAGCAATAGTGAATTGAATGACGAATCACATCATGAAGATTGGGATGAGGTGGAATTAACGTTAGAGTGGTGGGATTTGCTTGTAAGACATTTGCAATGCATGATTGTCCTTAAAGCACTACCTGGTGATTTACGGATCTGTCTTTCGGATTTAATCAATGGTGGTCCAGCTTATTATAGGGAACAGGTATTTTAATCTTTTAATCTTTTGAAGTTTTTGAAAGAAATGCATGAAAATTTCTGGAAATTGAAACTTTAATCTACAGTATTTGTTTTGTGGTTATTCAGGGTCGGTCATAACGGCGTATGTATCGGTTAGGGCAGTTAGTGGAGTAAAAAGAATGCATATATGAAAAAATTGCTAGGTCACGGATATTACGTACGAGATGCATTTTTTACAAGTTTTAAATCGATTTAAAAATTTTAGATTGGTATTTGGTCAGCGGGATTCAGTTTAGATCCGGAGCATCTATATGATATTTTCGATGATCCGACAGTAGTAAATTCGAAAGTAAAGTGGGAAGTTACAATTGGTGAATTGCGGAAACTGTTTCCAATAAGTCTTTCACCTGAACTTGTCGTATGTGATTGTGCTTGGGAATGTATTGGTGCGTGGAGGCGTCACAAAGATAAGAATGAAGCTTACAAATTGTTAGAAGTATGAATCCCACAGATGGTTTTATTGTATATTCTCCTGCTTAGCATTTTTTTTTCTTTCGTTCTTGAAATAAGTCACAAATCAGTAAGCCTACTGTTGTTTTGATCAGTTTTTTTTTAGCTTGAAATAAAATAAAGTATGTTGGTAAAAGGAAATGTAGATTTTATTTCCTTTCCTCAACATGCCTTGTTTTAAATACACTGTCATCTTTGTGTACTTTTCCCTCTATTTTTTAATATTTTCAATTGAATTAACTACTTCTTTTATGCACTTACTTATTCCATTGAGAAAATCAAACAATATATTTGCATTTTTGTTTCCTTCTTTATCTGTGTTTCTTTTTTAGAAAGCAGTGAAATTTGTTGAGCTTTTGGGTGAAGCAGGTATATTGCAACACGGTATCTGTTTTATGCTATGGGATACGTTTCTTCGTCAGCCTTTCCGATACATTTATGATTTTCTAAATCGGAAATCGTCGACGTTTAGAAAATTGGAAGGTTGCCGAATAGATCTGGCAAGTATTTATTTCTAGAAACTTCTGGAATTCTTTAAAAAAGATTTTGGTAAAAAACTAACATGCAGCTAAGCAACGTCTACATTTTGGAACGCGCGCATATAAATGATTCACAGCTAGTCAGAATCTGCTGATGATATACTAAACTCCGAAAAGATGGAAAGATCTCACATAAATTTCTTCGTACATGTTGGATGCTAGTGTAAAATTCAACTTTTGATACAGCGGTCATCTAACTACTGATCTAATCTTTTTTTTTTCTTGTAATTAAATTCCATAAAAAGCTTTTTAAAGAAATGTTTTGCGTTTCAGGAGCATTTCCCTTCTTGTTGTACGAAAATTTTGCGATTGTTGCGGAATTCCATAAAATTTGCAGAAGCAGTGGATGGAAAAGAGGATTCGTCAAATGCTTCGATTGGCCATAATTTATTCGAAGATTTTACTGAAGCAATGTTTGAATTTCAACGGCGTAAACAAACGAAACGGAAGTGTGTATTCTGTTTTTACATCATTATACGTAATTCAGTTACTGAATGGAAAAATTATGGGTCCTTTTTCTAAAAATTGGTGCTTGACAAATAGTCAAGCAGCAACATCCAAAGGGGTGAAGAAAATCCGTGATACCATCCATTTTTTAGCATGTTAGGTTTGCTTATGCTCGGACTTTTATTGCTTGTATTATATGGATCCATAATCTATAAGCATAGATACTGGTTGATGTTTGTTGCCCACTATTAAATGAACAGAATTAGCTTAACGCGGTACAAATAATATTCCATCAACTTGCCTACACGTTCATATTTATTCCTTTTGGGAAATGTAGAGAGTAGTAAACGCACCTTTCTTATTCATTCTAAATAAATTTATTGATTTACTTATGGGCTAAATCTTTTAGTATGTTGTAAATGGTTTAATCCATTATCATAACAAAAAACAAAGGAAAAAACATTTATACAGTTTGAAATACAAAGGTATTGTTTTAGACATTTTATTGTTTTTGACATTTTTTAGAAAACCGTTAAGTCTGATGGCTGGACTTCAAAAGCCGGTGAATTATCCGCTTGTTTGTCATCATCATGATCTTGCTATGGTGATCGAGCTGCAAGTAGGCTTACCTACTGATAAAGTTTTGTACTGAGTGATCAGATAATTGGGGAAGGTTATTCATAGTGGTAAGCCGAAAGGTCAGGTGTTCAGAAATATAATTATTAGGTGAACAGAACTAGCTTAACGCGTTACGAGTAATATTCCATCAACTTGCCCACACTTTCATCGGGTTTTATAGTGTTAGAAATTTTCCAAGGTAAAAGTCTTCGAAAGAATCAGATTTCTGAAACCACTTCTTGGTGGAATGTTTCTCCTAACTCGTTGAAATAACTTAACCTATTAGATGAGAAAGATGGTAATTGTATAGTCGTTGAAATTTAAAAATTTAAATTTTGAAATCTTTAGGTTGCACTAGAAGAATGGCCTCCAGGACCGAAATATTTGTTCGATTCAGTTGGTGAACGGGCATTTTTTGAATCATTTTATGCTCATCCATTGATTCCGATGGAAAGCGTCACGGAGAGTGTCCGAGAAAAGAGAATGGATTTCCTGAAGAAATGTGTCGCGCATAATGGTTCACCAGAATTTACCCGTGATATACGTTTTCATATCTATGATTTAGCTAATGATTGGATGCTTAGTGCTGACGAAATCAAAAGCAAGGTATAGTTTTCAGGTTTTCAACTGTGTTGAATAGAAGAAAATCCAAAAAACTTGGAGCATAATCATTAATTTGCAGATTTAAAGTTTGTCAATTCCAGAAATTTTTCGGAATCGAGGTTGCAAAATTTTTCGTTTAATAAAAAATTTTCTCACATGAATTTTTTTTTCTTTGAAAAGATCGCTAAAAAATTTTCAGAAGACTTCCATGATTTTAGGAAGTTATTACTTTATTCCAAAAAGGTCTTGACTGCGAAGCAAAAGATGTCCTAAGAGTGATGGAAAATATGGAACTTCTGCCCTATGAACTTTTCGACGTAGCTGTTGCGCGTGTCCGAAAATGGTTCGACACAAGCGAAAAGGTGGATCTGATGATGCGTGGTTTGAGGATGTCATTAATGAATGATCGGTAGGTTGGATTTCGAAGACGATAATTTAATTTCAATTATACGAAATTTTTGCCGCTTACTTTACTTGCTGTTAAATTATTGGAAATCTTAATTTTTTTTATTTTCGCTATTGGAATGCGGATTTGGAAGGACATTGTGTAGATCAGAAGTCAAGAACTGTGATCTTAAAAACTTAAGTTTAGGTTGAGAATGAGTAGCAAATAGATATCTTGCACCATCTTGCATATCTATTAGTACAATATTTCCAAGTTGGAGCAGTTTTTCTAAAATTCAAATTTCTTTTCGGAAGAATTTTTAGAATGATGAAGTGTATTCGTGAATCAAAAATGGAAGTTGTTCTGGTTCCGCCGAATGACATTATCCAGCTTATGCGTCAAATAAGAATATGTTTAGATCGTGTGCAGCCGACCGATGAAGCAGTTAAAATTGATCGCCTTGCTCTCGATTTCGAAAAACTTATAACAATGATTCAGTAGCCATGTCTTTATTCTTTATTTACACAGATGCCATTTGTTGTGCTGCTTGCCTATTCGTTACGAAAAAATTGCATGATTAGAAATGAAATTGAAATGGTTTTTTTAATTACTGATTATGAGTAGACTTTTGCCATCCCATCGTTCCTCTTTACAAGCACTTTTATACTGTTTATCTAAAAAAAAAAAAAAAAAATATTGCAAAAATTTTTGCAGATTTTTTATTTTCTTCAAAAACATTCAAGTTTATTTAGCGTTTTGAAAAATGCTCCGATTTTCATTTCGCAATCCATAAATTTTTCAAGTCCACTTGATCAATCGATACGCATTTCTGTACTGTAAACTGTGTATATTACATTCCAATATACTGAACAATTCTTTGTTCGGCACTCACGATAATGTATCTGAGGTTTAAGGCCCCCTTATAAAATTAGAAATAAAATTAGAAAAGTGAGTTATTATGGAAGTGAGTTATTATGAGTTATTATGTTTGCAATATACTTCAAAAATAACTGAAATTTTTGTTTATTTATTGACCATAATTTTCTGAACTCTTGAATTTTCCGTGAATTTTGCTTTGTAATATTCAAGCACTTTATCTGTGATTCACTACTTTTACGGGTTTGCTTTTTTTCTTTTTTTTTTTGAATAAACTGCTAGAAAATTATGATTATTCGGCATGAATTCTGCTATTTTATTGTAAATATATCATTGATTGCTATTTTAGAAATTAGAAGAAAGTGAAAAGTTATAAGAAAAAATGAAGCATAGAAAATTGATGAAATTAAATGAGTTAAAAAGAATGAATAAATTATAGAAGTATTAGTGGCAAAAAATATTTTGAGAGTTTTTTTTTTTATCATATTCATGTATATCTATTCTTAATTCCTCATATTTGCTTGAAAATTTCAAATTTTCAATGATTATTAAAATGAAACCATTTATTGTTTGTTTTTTTTTCCGATACATAATTTTCCTATTAGTATCATTTGATGTATATTTTTTATTTCAATCATTAAAAAATAAATATTGTTTATTTTTATGTATTTTACATATCTGACATATCATTCGTATAATAAACGTTGAATCAATGATTCATATCTTATTTACCATTTACATGTTTTACATTTCGAACGTCTGATTAAATAATATTTTATCATATGTATATAGATATATATGGGAAGAAAGGGAGAGAGAGAGAGAGAGAGAGAGAGAGAGGGGGAGAAAAAGAAAGAAGGAGGAAGATGTTTTATAATATGCATATATATATATATATGAAGGAAAGATTTGAATAATAGTTTATTTGGTTATGACAAATTTTTATACTTCTGTAACTTTTAAATTTTCAATTTCAAAACTTTCAAAAATTATATATTAGTATAATTTTACCATTAAGCTTGAATCCTAAATTGATTATTAATTAATCTGATTCCAAAGTTGATAAGTGTATTTGGAATAGAAAGAGTGATATAAGTCGTGTATTATATTCCATAATATCAGTGATTTAAATGCTAAAATTTCTTCAATCCTTAGCAAGATATTCTGTTATAAAAAATTTCTGTCTTTCTCTCTCTCTCTCTCACACTCCCTCTCTCTGTCACTCCTTAGCAAGATATTCTATTATAAAAAATTTCTGTCTTTCCCTCTCTCTCTCTCTCTCTCACTCCCCCTCTCTCTCTTAGTTTCTTAACTAAAAGTTCCTATGTTCGATTTCTTCTTCATTAATCGATAATTTCGATAATAATCTATTTTTTTCCAATTCTTTATTGTGAGGGAGAGCGAAAGAGGGAGGGAGAGAGAGAGAGAGAGAGAGAGAGGAAGAGAGATAAGGGATGAGGTAGAAGGATTAATTCATCTTTGAACTTGTTATTATCAAGTGATATTAAGATGAGAAGAAAGAGATAAGAGAAGTAAAAATTGTGGAAAATGATAAAAGATTAAAGATTCTAAGTTGATCATATAAGTAATTGTTATGAAATGAAATAAAAGAAATGATTTCGGATCACTTAAAGATAATTTTAAAAAAAAAAAATTATCCTATCATTTTAATGAAAAAGGTCATCGAAAACCTTTTTTTTTTTTTTTTCCCCCCCCACAAATTCCATCATATTTATTTTCATTCATGCATATCAGATAGATCATTACATTTCCTTCCTTTTTCACTTGACTAATACTTTTATATTAATCAATTATGGAATGCTTAATAAGTAATAGCTATTAATTTAAGTAAAATTTGAATATTTGCTATAAAAATTTCATCCATTTTCCATTTCATTTATCAACACTTACACTTATCATCATCATACATAGGTCATTTGTATTTCATTCATTCCTCCCTGCGAAAGTTTATTCGTCAATAAAGTTCATAGATCATCATATTTGTATCAATTGCAACATATTTACTCTATCAAATATCATCATTGATACATTCTTTAGCTTATCACATCTTACCTTTGAACTCTTCTCTTATCTATTGTTCTCAATAAACTTTTTTTTATAATTACAAATATTTACATAATCGTTTACTTTAGATGTTGCTATTTCTCATCCATTTAAATCTCTAATTCTATCTCATTTTCACATTCTTCTCATATATTCTCAATATTCCTTTCAATGTCTTTCATACATTTAAAACAATACTTGTTAAGAAACTGATTTAATTTTAGTGCATAAAAAAGAAAGGAAAATTGAAATGTTCATTTATTGATTCATCAATTTTCATACATTTTCATTTCAAATATTCAATTGTTTATATGTATATAAATATGTCTGTCTGTCTGTCTGTCTGTTTATATAAAAGTTGTTAAAATATGCCTTAACATTAACTGATAGGATATGGATATGTTAAAGTGATTGACTAGTTCATTTCTTAGCCAATTGATTGGTTAGTTTAAATTAAATTTGTCTGTCTCTCTGTTTATTTATCAATTTTATTACATAATGCATGAATATGTATGTGTGTGTGTGTGTGTGTGTATGTGTACGTGTATGTGTATGTCTGTCTATGTATATATATATATGTGTGTGTATGTGTGTATGTGTGTATGTGTGTATGTGTGTATGTATGTTTGTGTTTGTTCATCACACAAAATATCAGTGTTAAGCTTGGTAGCTAGTGCTAACTGGTTTCAAAGGATGTATAGTTTAGTTAGTTGATGAAATGATGCATCCCTTATTTATTTTGCAGTCCATTTTAAACAGCTGCCTAAAATGAAATGAAATACTTTATTTCATTTCAGATTTTTCTAATAATTTTTCCATTGAAGTTATGCTATCAGTGTAATCTTTATACATACATATATGTTATAATTATTTTCAATAAATTATGAAAAATTATATTCTATCCTTTTTTATTCCACTCCTTTTTCTCTTTTCTTTTTTTTTCGGTTCATTTTAATTTAATTTTTTAATTTTATTACTTAAATAATTTTATATGATGAGAAGTATAAATGTTTTAGGATATCCTAATTTCTTCGATCTATTCCTTCTTTTTTTTTCTCTCTCTCTCTCTCTCCCTCTCTTCCTCTTCCTGTATGTTTTTGATTTTTGATCTTATTTGTAGCATTTATTTGATAAGATTATTTTTTTAGTATGAAATTATGAGAATATTTTATCTTCTACATTTTGAAATTTGTTTTAATTTTACAAAGAAAAAAAAAAGAATTATGGAAAGAATTTATAATTCAGAATGGAATTCGTCATTTTTTTAATTGAATTCGAAGTAACTTTATAAAGTTTAAATCGTTATTTTATCCTCTTCTTTTACATTACATATTTTTTTTTTTTCAAATTAATTTCAAAATTTTGAAAATAATAACATGAAAATTGAAATAAAATATATGGTGTTGCAATGAATATTGAATAATCTTGTAAAATTTGAATATAATCCTATCATTATCTATTATATAGTTAGTTATATGTTTAATCATCATTACTTTGTAAACGAATTTCTAAATCTATCAAATGTATGTAATAATTTTACAAATATTTTGGTTGACTACTCTTTCTTTCTTTCTTTCTTTCTTTCTTTTTCACAGTTCACTTATTTTAGAATTTAAAACTGAATAACAAATAATGAAGGGAGAGTAGCTTCAAAAGATGATGAAATTTTGTTGGAAAAGAAGGAAAATTATGTTTTTAACTTTTTTTTTTTTTTCTGCCACTTTATTTTCGCTTATTTTTCATTTTTCTTTTTTACTCTAATATTTCTTCACTGATCATCAATTTTTTCATTATTGTTTTGTTGCCTGTTTCATTGCTAAGACAGGTTATCACTTCTTTCAGTTAAAACATAAAAATTATTATCAACTGTAAAAATACCGTTTATTGTATCCTATTAATCGTATTGGTAATTTTAATTCTTCTAATTGAAATTAATTCCATTTCTTTATGTTTTGTTTCTCCAGTAAATTTGACATGTCAGCGTTGATTCAATGTGTACTTTTTAAGGGAATAATTTTGCATTTATTATTGTAATGACTTCCTTGAAAGCAATGTAAAAGTTCATTTATGGAGTGATTTTTAGTTGGTAATAAGTTTTCAGAGTAATAATTTATCTTATGATAAGTATAATGAGTATATTTTTTCCTCTCTTTTTACGAAGATAAAGAGAGAAAGAGAGAGAGAGGAATGAGAAAGAGCTGAAAAATTTTTATCAAGTAGTTTGTCGACTAAAAGATTGAATAATTTCCATTTTTTTTTCTAAATTTTAAACAGTTACAGGAAAAAAAGTTTTTTTTTTTTTACACTTTGCAACTTTTATAAATGCGTTTGCTTATTTCCTTCATTTTTTCTTTTCTTTTTCCTCTTTCGACATTCTGGCAATATTAACGACGAAATTCTTCATCCTTTTCATTTTTTTCTTTCAACTTATCCAGTAATTTAAGTTATGGGTAAATGAAACTTGAGTACCACTTAACAGGAGAGATTATCTGAGTAGTTGAAATACTTAACTATTCCTTTCCTATATGTATATTTTGTGACATAGCTGGTTGTCAGGCTACTATTAGCTTTTCCTTTTTTAATATGCTTTATATTATTTCACCAGTTTTAGTTTCTTTTTTATTTAAAATCAATTGTGACTAATAGATTTACAGTTTGCTATAAAGAATGACTAATTGTTAAGAAGAATAATGGGGAGGCTTAAAATTTCAGATTTTAGTATTTCATTAATTTGTAATCAAATGATACATTTGGCATATATATATATATATATATATATATATATATATATATATATTTAAATGTATGTATATGTATTTTTGTGTATTTGTGGTTTATAAAACATCATTTAACAAAATTTCTTCATTTCAATCCATAAGTTAGTTTCATGTTGATATGCATGTACTTAAGCCATCAAGAAAAGTGCTAATAAGAAAGTGCCGTAAAGTTCCTGTTGTTACTTATAATCACTTTAAACAAAGTGGTTGATAAATTACTGTCACCAAGTGTTGATTATCAGTGATGAGTGATATAAGCATGTTATGTGAATAATTATTTAATGTCAGAGTTCCCTAAGCAATTTCTCAATCACCTTTTTACATTATATAAACAGTGATTTGCTTAGCATTCATTATCGGATACTATGATTTCTTTTAATGTTTTAAATGTTTGCTAAATTTCTCCTTAAAATATTAAATATTTGCGTTTTTTTTGGAAGCAAGTAATTTTAATACATACGTTGAATATATCGATTAATCATGATCAATTACTTAACTATTACTCATCATCAATTATTTAATTACATTTACACGAAGCAAACCTCCTCTTTGTGAATGATTTACAATTACCTTATTATTTAACATTGATAATATCTATCATTTACTATTACGCATTGTTAGTTATTCATTCCATCATAGATTTTTCCTTTAAGAAATAAGCTTTTGAAATTTTTTTCAGTATAAGTTACATTCATCAAGTAATTTCTGTAAAGTGAACAAAAATGCCGCTTCCACCTGCGGTCGACAAATTATTGCAAGATGTGGATAAGAAATTGCATGAGGAGAATGCTGTGACTAATTTGTTGGCGCAAATTGAAGCAAAGGCGGGCATTAAACGGTTATATCTTGTACTTGGTTAGTTTATTTATTTCAGATAAAAATATATTATTAGGAGAAGTTTACCTATATCTCCATGATAGTTTATTGATGATTTAAAATGATAGCTGAGAAGAAAAAATATTAAATGCTTAAATAAGAAAGTTTGTATTTCGTCAAAATAATTAACATTATATGAACGAAATGTTTTTTTATTCCTTCTCTTTCTCGTTTATTGATGTCAAGTTTCATTTTCATATTCAAAATTTGAAAGTCTGATGAGCAGTTCGGCAAAGATGATGTTAAATTAGTTTGCATAGAAAGTAACTTTAGGTATAGATTAACTGTTGGGGTTTTTATCTGATCATGGCAGGCTCGTCACAACAAAATGTCAACATGTTATCTAGAAACTAATTGAGATCACCTTCGTAATAAGCTGTTAATATGACATTTATCACAAAATTTTTAGGTTTTGTTGGGATCCATGCTTTATATTTGATATTTGGATCGTTGGCTGAACTTTTATGCGATATTATTGGCTTTGTCTATCCGGCTTATATCTCGTAAGTCTGTCTATTTGTTTTCATTTCTAAAGAAAGAAATTTGCGAAAAAAAGATTATCGATCGTATAAAATCGATCAGTCGTTGGACAATTATTGTTTCATTCGAAAAAATTTGGCGTTCTGATGATTGTGGATGAATAAGATAATGATGTTGTTTAAAACTGGTAAACGATTGCTGGCAATCTCAGCCGGCTTCCTAAAATAATCCTATCAGTTAGTGTAACAAATCTGCTGTCAATGATATGAATGAATGTAGCCTTATATTAACTGACGGAAAAATGCTGACAGGATGTTTGTTGCCAAATATTTCCATTTGATCTTCCCTTACTTTAGGTAATCCCTATTTATTTTTGTCTATCAAACGATGTTTATTCTTTCTGCTTGTTCAGAATTGCATTTGTTGCATATGCTTATTTCTTTGTTGAGAGATAGAAATAGGGAAATTAAACGGAAGAGCCTGTGGGATAGTTTGAAAGGGAAGGAGTCAACAGGTGAATGTGATCAAATATCGATTTAGGAATCGAAGGGGGCTTTTATCATTTATTTCTTGTTATAATTCATTAATAAGAAATAATTTTCGTACTCAATCAATATAGGAAGTGTACAAATAGAAGTTATGTACTAAGTGACATGTCAGCAACTTTCGGGGACTATAAGTACACCGATAGTTGAAGCATCAAAACGTTTTCCAAGTAACGTGTCCATAACCTTCAACGCCGCAAGTTTACCGTCTGAGGCTCAATGTTGAATTGTTTTTTTCTTTGATGTATGATGCAAGGAATTCAAATAGCTATGGAGTATAGGTGTATCATCAACAGCTTTGTTTTTAGAATCAGATCAATCGAAACTTTTCACAAGGATGACGGCGCGCAATGGTTAACCTATTGGGTTATCTTTGCATTGTTTAACATCTCAGAGTGCTTTTCGGAAACATTCGTTGCATATTTTCCACTCTATTGGCTCCTCAAGGTATATTTTTGATTTCAGTATTTAAAATACTAGAAGTTATGTTCTAGTTTCCTAATAGCTATCGTTTTGTTTTTTCTCTCATTCTATGGAACTCAAGTAATTCACTGATAGCAGTAGGAGATAGATCGTAAGAAAAAAAGTACATCAGGGCATTTAATTAAGACTGATAGCATCAAGCGTTGAACTGTTGAAATTTCAGCCATATCTCAGCATTTCAATTTCTTTTTTTTAAAGAAGAAATTGAAACGGTGAAAATATATCTTTCTTTTCCTTCTTTTTTATTGTTTTCCTGTGTTAAACTAGTACGAATATAGCAGACGTTTCCTCTATTACAGTGCATCTTTCTGTTATATTTGTATTTGCCAATGACAAGAGGTGCGCAGAAAGTCTACTACCGTTTCATACAGTCGTTCGTACAAAAGCATCACTCAGCTCTTGAGAAACAAATGGGTCGTGTAGCCGAAAAATTGACAGATAAATTTGATGGTTTGCTCTTTCTTTTTTGTCCATTCAATATTACTTTCATCCTTTTTTCGTATAGCGTTTATTATTAAAATTAAGGGGAATGAAATTGAAACAAGAAGCGTTTTCGAGTAATTTGTTAAGTTGTTCCCTTTCAGAAATAAATAGGTTTTTGAAAAGTTTGGAAATCGAAAAATCAGCTATCGGATTACTATGCCAGTAGTTGTAGTTATGTAGTTATAGTAGCACCTGCTTCACTAACCATTCTGTTAGTAGTTGTGAGGACAGTACCAGCTGCTATTTCACCAATTGTTCTATTAGTACTGTGACTTGCTTTGTTGACTGGGAAAAAAAACCATCCTTTAGTGAAAATTTTGGAATAATCAGAAAGTCTACCTCAGTGTAAAAAAATAATGAGGGATACAAGTCTGATTTTTCAGCTGTACGCCAAGAATTTGAGACGCACGTGAAACCGAATTAAGATGAAGTGAATATGGACATGCAGTGCGCAATCATTACGACAATTAAATGTGAAAAGTTTAGCAATTTCAAAAAAAAAAAAATAAAGTCGAACAAATTGATGAGCGCTTGTTCGATTTAATTGTGAAAGTTACTGTAAAATTTTTATCAAAAGCCTTGCTTTATATATGTTTTGTCAAAACTAAAAACAGGGGAAAATTCTTTCCATTCACTAATTTTTTTGATGTTTCCTTCTTTTTTCTCATCATCCCCTTCTTTATCCAATTTTTAGCAAAGGAGAGCTGCTTTTAATTAGGACTTTCGTTTGAGAAAAATTCTTTTTTCACCAAAATTCTCTTCTTGCATTTGCTCTCTTTAACGCATTTCCACGTTAGGAACACAATGCGTATGTTGTTTCAAGTACCATTTCCTCTTTTAAAATGTTTATTGTGTTATTTCTCATTAAAATCTACCAAAGTATATCTGTAGCTTTTGTTCTGGTTAAAAATAATTTGCTTGTACCAGCTGCTATTTCTCTAATTGTTCTATTAGTACTGTGACTTGCTTTTTGACTGAAAAAAAAAAAAACCATCTTAAGATTTCAGTGAAAATTTTGGAATATACAGAAAGTCCACCTCAGTGTAAAAAATTAATGAGGAATACATCAGCTTATTTTCACATCCCCCCGGTATCTTTCTCACCTCTCAGCTGAATGTTACGGTTGTTCTGAAGGAGAATACAGCATTGTTATCATAATGACTACCCTTTGACCTACTTTCTTCTTCACCACTTGGAAACATAACGGTATTTCACGTAAATTAGAAAAACCGGCATATATGGTGTGAGGACTGATTTGTAGTACATGACCAGAGTATATTGAGAGATCACGTGAAAGTCGTATTAATTGACTTTGGGAAAAGAGAAAAAAGACTTCTGAATGGAAAGGAAATGAGGACAAAGTACATACGTTTGAATTTATTGATGTATAGTTCAACAAATAAAGTTCAAAAAACTTGAAAGATTCAAAAGCTACATTTTTACAAATAAATAATGCAAATAACACATAATAATGGGCAGCAATCATCTTGGCTCCATAACATTCACAAATCAGTGGGAAATATTAGGCCTAAGTAGAGAATTGCCGAATAATTCTAGGTAATACAATCTATGATTGGTTTTCATTGACATTAAAATCAGGAGCAACTTCTGAAGTTGTTTTCTCTTGATTTAACTTCGTGTCGAGGATTACATCATTAACAATGAAATAATCCAGATTCCCTGATGAATGACCGTTTACGATGCCAACTAAATAGATCAACACCAAAAGATTGTCGTTGCTATAGAAGTCCTGAAGGTTGATTGCTTTCTCATGAGATCACAAAAACCTGTGATAAATCTTAGTTAAAGCCAATGTAGGGCAGGGCAAATTATTTCTTGTTACGAACAGCATTACGAGCATCACGTTCGATTTCAAACTGTCGATAATCTGTTCGAGATAAAAATTCCACACGATCAACATAGCCCTGCTTCCCTCGGTTGTGACTGGTCAATTCTTCCTGCAATTTTAATTTTAGCGGCTAATTGAGCTTAAAAATGCATTTCTGCTTTACGAGAGCAATGTCTGCTTCCAAAACCTTTATGGACTTGAGATGAATTCCATTCCATAAAAAATAAAACTCAAAAATCAATTAGCTCAGGACGCGAAGATATTCTTGAAGAAAACGATCCAAAAAAAAGCAGAATAATGAAGCGAAAACCTGAATTCCTGTCTCATTTTTGAAGGCTCCCCAATCCTGCGCTGTTTTTTCGAGTACGCTCACTTTTGATTTTTTCGACAAGGCACTAATTGCGCTTGTTAACCCATCCGAAGCTTTTCTCCTAAACATTTATTAACAATCAACAGTTAAATTCCCAAAGTTCTGCTTGTCCCAATTCATTCATAAGCACTAACTTTTCCCTTTGTACCAATCTAGATGGCTTTTCATCTCTTTCACAAGGTTCTGATCTGCTATTCAATCTGAAATTAAAAACAAAATAATAGACAGAGTTAAACTGTAAATGAAAACAGATCAAACGATGTCAAGACAACGAACGATTTATATTCATTATCGCATGCCCTGTACCAGGAGACCCCACCTAGACCTTAGCCTTCCAAACGCCTTACTGTCTTCCAACTAAACACTGCTTGTTTTTAACATCTGTGGCTATTTTATTTAAATCGATTAATACGAGTAAAATTAACATCTCGAAATGGAACGTACGAAATATCTTCCTTGTCCGGTATGTTACCGAATATATCGTCAGAAGTTTCAGCAGCTAATTTAGGAATTTCATTCATAGTCATCGATACTCGTTTACCATCAGCAGTGGAACTAAATTTGACGTACTTAAATATGAATATTGTGACTTTTTATCGTACAATGAATTTTTCAGGTTGGATTATTTTTAAGAGTCTTACGCGGGTAATGCTTGATTGGTTGACGATTTTGGCTTAGCATCGTTTCCACCAATGAAATCTTCAAACAACGATTTCAACCTACGCTGTCGCTCATCTTCCGTTTCCTCTGATTTATTTGTCTCTCTTAAAATAGCAAATTACAAAAAACTTCCTCAAAAGAATCAAATATGGCTACTCGTACTCATTCAAATTCCGCAAATTAACTTCATAACCGTTTGCTGTGCCAAAATTAATAGCAAAAAGAGAAATAACAGATGAAAAGGAAATGGATAAAGACATAGATGCGACTGAAAAGCAGAAAGATAGAATACCGTAGATTTTATGAGAATCTACATATTATTCTGCAATCAGGCAAGAAGTCCTGAAATTAGTGAAACAAAGAGGCCTCAGCCTAAAACTTGCTAAAGGGATGACGGAACTGAATAATCCCATATCGTCATTGATTTATATCTCACCTAAAAGATAATCCATCGACGACATCAAATCTACAAAATTTATTTCTATGAGTAAATAAAATCGGATCATTGAGTACTAGTGGATGATGGTTTAGACGAGAAGAATTTGAACATCTTTACTTACCGACCAAGATACAATTACAACAACAAAATTCAACTAAAATTTTAATTCCTTGCCTTGATTCCTGTAATGCTGTTATCGAACTACTTTTCACCGCATCACCATCATCACCACTACTTCCACTGTTTTCATTCTGTTCATCATCGATGTCCTCTTCCGGATCTGATGGTACATATTCTTCATCATCTTCCGAACCATTCTCTTCTTCGTCGTTTCCAGACATTAGCTACTAAATTTGCAAAAAAATATAAATTATATCACAAATTAAATTCTTTCTTTTTTTTTTTTTTTTTTTTAAATGTGAAAAATCAATTTCTTAATAATTTTTCTATTGTTTAAAAGAAAAATAAATCGTATTTCTCAGAGAGAAAAACGTCCGTAATCACTTAAAACACGTCCCATACTTCACTTTCTTCATGTCTGTGTATTTGATGAAACACACGAACTCATAAATATCACATAATTCCCCAATAACGTAAGAACACGTGTCACGTCATCGAATTACTCCGGGGGAGGGGGGGGGGAGGGGCAACCATCGAATGATGGATGAGAATAAATGCGAATTTTACAGGTGTCAAACTTCGAACAGTTGTGAGTTTTCATCGATGGTCGATTGAAAAATTTATTTCTTAGTTTGGGTTGTTCAAGTAAAGTTGGGGTTGGAAGTTGAGTAATGGTACTTTGTGTGTACGTACAAATACCATTAGTACAATGAGTTTTCAATGAAATTTGCTGAAATTCTATGCAATCATAAGTTTTATTGCAAATTTTAGTAAAACTAAATTTTACAACAAAATGATATTTGACTTTTTTTTCCTTACATTAAGTGATTAGCAACAATTGAACCACTTAACCGCATTTACACTACTTTGCATTATTGATATATGTAGACGAGTTCTCCTTTTTCAATGAATATATGCCCATCTTTAAATGATTTTCAGCAGTTCCAAATTTTGGAATAATTAAATTTAGTATAAACTTAGTAATTTGAAATTTTTAAGTTCTCTTATAAAAGAAGATAGTGAAGAAAGGAGAATGAGGGAAAAAGAACAGATTTAGGGATTTGATCGTTGAAAATCCACTTAGATATATTTTTGAGATGTCTTTAATAAAGATTATATTGGGTTAATCTTTCGTAGTTATTTACTTTACTTCGCGCTCTTCCTCTCTCTCTCTCTCTCCCTCTCTTTTTTACTATGTTTGCTTTTATTATTTTAACCTTACCTTTATTATGTTACTATCTTTTTTGGAAGGTCGTGATTAACTTTTGTGTAGTTTTTGTATCTCGTATTTTTTTTACAATATATAGTATTATCAAATTGTTGCTCGAAATGTTCGTCATTGATGAAGATGATGATGGTGATGGTGATATTCCCTTTACACCTTTATTAAATGACTTGTGAATTAAATTCAGGAAATGGAGATATCCATTTGATTGCTTTTTGTTTTTTTGTTTTCAATTTTTGTACTAAGCCGTATGCAATACGGCGAAAATAAATTAATAATATAAATTTAAGGTAGTGAAAAAATGGATGGGCTCATACAAATGTTACCTCCATCGTTTAGAAAATTTTCCACATATATCGATTTTGTTGGACAACGGAGAGCGGAACGAATTTTTCAGGTAGTGTGTTCATTAATCATTTTATTTAATGGGAAGATCTTTACGGTTTCTCACGTCGGAGAAAATTCAAGAAAATTTCAGTCGATTTTATTTGTCCGGATATTTAGATAGAAGTTTCTTTGCGATTTGTTTGAAGAATTTTGATACAGTTCCTAATTGTAAGTGCCATCAAAGTACAATGATCCCGCAGTTCACTCTATTTTCTTGATGTCAAATATTTATGATAGTGAGAAAATTATAATGGAAGTTATTCTAACATTTAAAGAAGTTATTTTGCTCAAGTTGTTTGGAAATATGATTACACTTAATTATTGATAACTGAAATAGTATTTAATTTTGAAATATATCAATCGCAAAAATTTCCGAATTTTTATCTCTTACAATTTCAAATTCGATAAAACTTCATTTTAAAGTATCATTTATAGGTTATATTAGTGATAACGGCAGTCATTGGTTATGGTATTGGTTATGTTACGCAACAACTATCATATGCCATGTATACATTATGCTGTGGTTTTGTTCTGTCGTGTATTCTCATTGTACCACCATGGCCATATTTGAGACGTAATCCAATACATGTAAGTATTATCTTTATTTTACTTATGCCAACGGGTATAATGGATCGAATTTTGTATATCAGTTTGATTTTTCAAACTTCAATTTCGGAATAAGTTTTCCCGTTTTCACAGATATTTCATCTGTCGTTTTACCGATTCTTTTTTTTATTTCCAATTTTGATCAATCAATTTGTAGTGGCAGCCGGTTCAAACGCCTACACCATCGTCTGCGAATGCTTCATCGAAAGAGAAAAAGAAGACAAAATAAGTGGGATAATAGTTTTGTAGTTATCTTTTTTTTTTGCATTTTTTCGTGTTTATTTTTTTCCTATTTCTTTATTCGTTAATGTTTTTTTTTTTTTTCTTTTTATTTTTGATTTGTATGTACTGGTTTCTGTTCTATAATTTCTCTTCCTTCTTGGAGAGAAGATGAATAAAATTCGCTCCTCTTAACTTTATGTTGTTTAATAGCTGTTTTATCGCCTGACTTTTTGGCTTTATATATTTATTCTCGAAATGAGTTTACTTTAGTTCAAACATAACGCGCAAAAATGAGCTAAAAGTTGCACATAAGGTATTCAGAGTAGTGTTCTGATTTCGATTAGAAATCTCACACTTTGAAATTGTCATTATTTCGAATAGTTTGATTTCCATAACTTTCTGTGATGGTAAATCGAAATGGTTGTTTTGTTGGAAGAAATTCAGTGAACAGTTTTTTTCTCGAGGGAGGTCATCGTACATTGTCATATAAAGGCTTTTTGGATGGTTTCTAATTTGTTGTAAACAGTACGAATTGACGATCCTTAGCCAAAGTTCCAAAGTTTTTTCTCACTTGCTTCAAGCTTTAAAATTTGACTTGTAAACAGCGCTAATTATAAAGCCATTTATCGTCACAGGATATATATGCGCCTATCATTGCAAACGACTGCCCGATGCTTGAGAAATCTCGAACGAAATAGTCATTTTATCCAACAGTTAAGGCCTCTTTCGGTTCAACCTTATCAAATTGCAATATCTAGAAGCTGTAACTCTCCGAGGCGACAACTTTTAGCCGTTTCCAGAAACCGATCAATTGCTGTATCTCATCGGTTTTACAGCAAGTAAATTGAATAATACTTAAATTTTTATGGTTAAATCTCTTTTTGACTTAGTTAACTTATTTGGGAAAAAAAACTAAAGATTACTTATAAAATTATCATTATTAACTATTGTAATGTATCAGTTATGTTGTGGCTACTGTTTTTCCGGTTTTCTCTTTTTGTTCTCCTTTTTTCTTTTCTTTTCAGTCCCCATGAAAATGGAAAAGATGATGATGACAAAACCTCGAATAATGCGAAAGATCAGGATACGGCGATCGTGGAGCAGGTCGAAGATATGTTGGGAGGAGTAAGTACTTTTTGTTTTCACCTCACAGACAAGTAGTTTCCGAGATAGATTTTGATGAAACTACATTTTTTCAGCCGATGAGTACGATAACCGTTCCGGAAGTTTGGCCTATTGTACCAGTTATTGCAATCTCGAGAAAACCACTCTTTCCTGGCTTTATTACACGGGTTACTGTAGGTGTATTTCAACTTTTTGCAAAGCATTTTTATATTAATTTCTAAAATTCTTCAAACATCTGCAGTTTGAAAATTTAAAAGGTTCTACGAAATGAGAAACAGTAAGGGTTAACTGTTCCACGACAGGATTAACGTTCTTGGTTTATTCTTGGTTTATTATCATCAGTAGGGAAATACTAGTCTCCTAGTTTTTAGGAAAACAAAAATTGTATTTAAATAAAGCAAAATTAATAGTCTTGAGAGAAGAAGATATACTTCGAGTGCCAGTAACGTAACTACATGTAATGTAGTTATCATCTTAACAGTACTGAAAATTTTTTTCAGATCGCTAAAGATCAAGCACTGAAGGAACTGTTGAGAAGGAAAGTACGGATGCGTCAACCATATGTTGGTGTTTTCATGAAAAAAGATCCTGAGTAAGTTCGAGATGTTTATCAATTTTTTTTATTGCAACCGACTAAAAGTCATGTCATCAAGCATTTCTTTCAGTTATTTTATCTTTATTAATTGCAACATTTTGATGAAAAATAATGACAAATTATGATCTTGCATAATTTAATAAACAAGACATATAATGAATTTTGGACATTTTGAATAATTGTTGTCGTTATGAGTGGGATTGATAGCCCATTACCTAAGTCGAAGAAGGAAGGGCTGTGAGGATGATTCTGGACATTATATCTGTAAAAATATTGACTCGAGCTTTCTAGATGATAGTTTGAAAAATACAAGCCGATATTTCTTACTAAGCGATTTCTGTCGCTGTGAATGGTCAGGCTGTGTTATCAATCTTCTGACGCGATTTCAGGAATGATTCTGAAACAGTAGAGTCCTTGTCTGAGCTTCATGCAGTGGGATCATTCGCGCAAATCAATGTTATGGGTGATAATGGTGACAAAATAGAATTGGTTCTGGTTGCTGAAAGACGCATTCGTATTTTAGAACCGGTTGCTGATGATATCGACACATCGTAATATTTTCTAGAATTTCTTCTGTTAATTAAAGTTCTTGGATATGATAGCTGAAGTAAGACTTCGCTACTAATTTCCCAGGACTTTTCGATAGTATCTTTTGTTCTGTTCAGTGAAAATATTGGAAAAATAAACGGTAGAAGGGCACGTCAAGAGCGTCGTAAACTGAAAGAAAAAGCGAAAGAAGATCAAATTTCGTTAGCTGCATCTCCGACAATTACTCTAGCGCGGACGGAAAATGTTGTTTCACAACCTGTTGAGAGAACAACAGAAGTTAAAGTAGGTTTTCTCTTTACTGTTAGTAGAAACTGTGGAAAATACTTGATTGGTGATGTCAAATGTTGTTATGATTAAAAGTGATTTAGTTTTTCAGGTGTTAGAAATGCTTTGAACTAGGACATGATGACATTTACCGGTAGTGATAGATAAGGCCCTCAGTGAAGAATCGGTTCAGTTTTAGTTCCACAATTTTAGATATATTTAGGTTGACTTGTTTCAGTCGTGAAGCATAAGGAGCTCTCTACGGTTTTTATTAAAAACTACATTTGAAATTGCGATGATTTCAGAAGTCGAATGCTGAATTTTCATTTACAGCCGTTGTTACCCAATTTTTCCAGGCAACAATGCAAGCTATAGTTAGTACGATTCGCGATGTGATGCAATATAATACATTATTTGCGCAGCAACTTGGCTTAACGGCAAATCCGTCAAAAAATGTGGTTGACAATCCTATATATCTGTGTGATTTAGTTGGATCGCTTGTAAGCGCTGATCCAAGCGATTTGCAAAATTTGATGGATGAAGGAGTTGTAAGTTACTCGGAATTCTCATCATGCTAGAGATCTTTGTGTGTACGAAACTTGTAAACTGTATTTCACGATTTAGATTGAAGAACGTTTAAAGCTAGCATTGCTGTTGATTGAAAAGGAGAAAACAGTAGCGAAATTGAAACATGATATTAATAAGGATGTGGAAAAGAAAGTTCATGATCAACATCGTAAATTCCTTTTGAATGAACAGGTGATTTTCAAAATTCCGTTTCATTTTATGTAGTATGAGATCTTACAAAGCATGTTTGCAATTCCCAGTGTTCAGTTGTTATATATCTGTTTACAAGAAGCAGTCATTCAGAGGCTTTGTAAGCTTGAAGTGATAAATCAGTTTTTGCTCTAAGCTTTTTATTAAAGTTATTTGTATCTCCTGCAATCCTACATCATTTCTGGAAAATCGAAGTCAAACACTTAGGAAGGTTTCTCGTTTTTTTCATGATTAGAGTTTTGAGATTCATTCGGTTAAAAAATTTCAGTTGAAAGCAATCAAAAAAGAACTTGGTTTGGAAAAGGATGATAAAGAAGCTCTGGCGGAAAAAATGCAAGACCGCATAAAAAACCTGAATGTTCCGGAATATGTGATGAAAGTGATTAAGGAAGAACAAACTAAACTATCCTTTCTGGATCCTCATTCCAGTGAATTTTCGGTTGCAAGGTGTAGTTTTGCATGGTTTCGTTTCTTTCCGGTGAATTTAAAACACCATTAAATCTTTTTTTTTTGAAAAATTTCTTCTTCTAGGAATTACTTGGATTGGTTAACAAATATGCCATGGGGTAAGACATCGGAGGATGTGCTCGACCTGGATAGAGCGATTGCAGTACTAGATGAAGACCACTATGGAATGAAAGATGTGAAAGATCGAATTTTGGTACGTTATTGAAAGCAAATGAATTCCAAAGCACTTCTTTCCCTCCTTTCTTCTCCTTCTTCACCTTACCCTTTCATATATAAATAACTCCAACATTTCGCTGAAAAATAAAACTGGTAGTTGAGATCACTTTTTCATCTTTGATCTTGTATTGTTTAGGAATTCATTGCAATTGGGATACTTAAAAAGAAAGTAAGTGGTAAGATTTTGTGCTTACATGGGCCACCAGGTACTGGTAAAACGAGTATTGCACGATCAATTGCCCGAGCATTAAATAGAGAGGTAAGGTTTTTTTCGTTATCAAATTTATATGAAATGTTGAGTTTATACAATAGATTAATTCTGCTTATCAATAATATTTTAACCTAATTTTTGACTAATTTTCAGTATTTCCGTTTTTCGGTCGGTGGAATGACAGATGTTGCAGAAATTAAAGGACATCGCCGTACCTATGTTGGAGCGATGCCTGGGAAAATGATTCAGTGCCTGAAAAAAGTGGATTTTTTTTTTTGATTCCAAATACGTATCTTGTATTTCTATATTTACTTTATTGTATTCTATTCTCCAAATTAGACATTTCCGACAAATTCATAGGATGCAATCTTTTTTAAGGTACAAACAGAAAATCCATTAGTTTTAATTGACGAAGTAGATAAAATTGGTGGTGCAAGTTACCATGGAGATCCATCATCAGCGTTATTAGAGCTTTTGGATCCAGAACAAAACTCCAATTTTAACGATCATTTTCTCGATGTTCCTGTCGATTTGTCAAAGGTTAGTCCAGTAGTTTGCTTTACTGAGGAATGTTACAAAAGGATTGGCTTACCGAATTGCTTGGCACATTTCGTAACTCAGTATTTCCGTCCAAAATGCAACTTATTAAGTGACTGGTAAATTTTATAATTTCAAATGCCTTTCAAGCTGAAATAAACTTTTTACATCATATTTTAAGGTATTATTCATTTGCACTGCAAATATTACGGATACCATTCCGGGTCCGCTGAAGGATCGTATGGAAATGATCGAAGTGTCGGGTTATGTTGCAGAAGAAAAACTAAACATTGCACAAAGTTACTTGGTGCCTCAGTGTCGTAAGGATAGGTTAATATCATTTCTGATATTTCCATGCATTTAAGTCATCTGCATTCTATTTGGATGACACAGTTTCAGACTGCAAACTTTATCAAATTTTAATTCAATGTTAAGATTGGAGAGGTGAACAAGAACTTAAAAAACAGGCACAGAGAGTTAGGGTTGTCGATTTACATACTGATACTAAATAAATATTTTTTATGGGGTTCACCAATACAGTAGTATATGTTCAAAAAAGTTTCTTTTCCAGTTCACTGGAAGAAAGTCAGCTTCAGATAACTTCGGAAGCATTGCAAACACTTATTAAGCACTATTGCCGAGAATCCGGTGTTCGAAATCTTCAGAAGCATATCGAGAAGGTGACTGTACAGGGATTTTTTTGATTTTTTGGCGACAAATTGAAATTTTATGGGAATTCTTGTCATCAAACTGTTTAGATTTTAAAATCAATAATTAGTCTTCATTCTCTTCCTCACCTTTGGTTTATGTACAACTAAGTATATATTTTTCTAAGCGATGGTTTCTCTGCTGACACTTTAGTTAAAATGCAGGTAGATGTTCAGTAAAAAAACGGAACTCATTGCAAGATTTTTTATTCCCTTGCAGTTTGCATCACGATATGATTTTAAATCTCCAATAATTGTTATGATCTCCAAGCAACTCATGGATGCAGTACCAATTACTATTTATTTCAGGTGTTTCGTAAAGCAGCTTTCAAAATAGCCGGAGGGAACAATCAGGAAATTGTACAAATAACTGTTGACAATCAGAATATTGAAGACTTTGTGGGAAGACCTAAATTCACTAGCGACCGTCTATACGATACAACACCGGTTGGTGTAATAATGGGTCTTGCATGGACAGCTATGGGTAAGTTTGAAGAAACAATCTGAAATGAGCTACGAGTTGATTAGCTGGAATCAAATGATTTTTACCAATGATATCCTTAATGGGATCATTGGAATAAGATGTGGCTTTATGTTTGAATATACCGGGAAATTTCCAGGTGGATCTTCCTTGTACATTGAAGCATGCTTACGACGGAGCTTGACTACATCTACATCAACTTTATCACGAAATTCAAGCACTGATAGTGGGTTTTCGAACGATTCATTGAATGATGCAGTCAGTTCACCGAAATCCGACACAATCGTTCCATTCGGTAGTTTAGAAACAACTGGACATTTGGGTGATGTCATGAAAGAGAGTATGCGTATTGCTTACACGGTTGCTAAGAATATCCTTAGGAATCACTTTCCGGATAACGACTTTCTCGATAAAGCACATATACATGTCCATGTTCCAGAGGTTTGTCTCAAAATTTTCAGTCTTTTCTGATGTCTCAATTTCAAGAAAACATCATCTTATGCAAGTGCAGGTTTCGGAATCCTAACATTTTTCATCTAACAGTCGATCCTTTATTTTTGTAGGGTGCAACTCCGAAGGATGGTCCATCTGCAGGTTGTACAATAACATCGGCTTTATTATCATTGGCCTTGAATCAGCCAGCTCGACAGAATGTTGCAATGACGGGTGAAATTTCTCTTACTGGAAGGATATTACCAGTTGGTGGGATTAAAGAAAAAGTCATTGCTGTACGTCATTTGAATTTTCGGAAATCCTACTTTAGCGAAAGAATATGAAAAATTTTCCGTTGTCTGCTCGTTAATTATCTATAATAAGTTTTTCACGTTGAAATATCTCAGTTTCAAACATCATTTCCTGTTGTATATAGCAAATGTTATTTATTCAAGTATAGATATTTAAAAAAGTCTTATAAGTAGTTTTTACTGCTTAGAGTGTTGAGGAAGTGTTTTTTTTACTTTTTTTTTTGAAAATCATTATGCGTTGCAAATTTAATGCCGTTCTATAAATTGACTTTTTCAGGCTAAAAGAGCTGGAGTGAATTGTATTATATTACCGGAAGAGAATCGGAAGGACTTTTCGGATCTACCGGATTTTATTCGGGATAATGTGGATGTACATTTCGTTTCGCATTATGATCAAATATATGATATCATATTCCGAGATGTGAATTAATAATTTGTTATGTTTATTAGTAAATATTCCTTTTTGATGATTAATTGTGCATTTTCTTCATACTTACGAGAACTTTTATTGTTTCCATAAAGTTTGTTTACTGAAGAGGATTCGGAACGAAATTTATCCAAATTTGATGGTATTAAAGTAGAAATATCTCTGTCGGAATTCAAACCTTAGTGCATATATCGTTTTGTTAGGTAATTTCTTTTTCTTTGCTTTATTTGTGGCTAATCTTTTCTTTAAAGCGACATCTAATATTTGGAAACAATAATAGCGATCAAGAACGAAGGACGAATAAATTGAGGATGCTGCCGATCTCACTACTTTCCTAGATTCATGGTTTTAGGATATTCTTCATTCTGGGTTTCTGTTGTTGATAATGATGATAAGTACTCAAAAATGAATGATATACAATGACCCGCAAGTTAGTGTTCCACACCATTCGCTTCTTGATAAAATCGTTCTGTGTCATGCGTATCCAAAATATCGGTTGTAATAAATGCAAATTTATAATTTTTTGGAATGCTCTCACTTTAAGATTCATTCTTTATCCATATTTTCAGAATTTCCCGGTTCTCCATTTCGAATTAATTGAGTTTTCACATATTTAATGGTTGAGTAAGTTCCTTCCTTTATAAATCTGTTTTTCATTTATTTGAGTAGAGTATTTTTGGAGGATCTCGCAGAACATCCGACATTTCAACGATTTCGACTGTTACGTTTTACGCATTGGTTGGAATAATAATTTTAGACGAATTTCATGGTGAACAATCCTGAATTCAATTATGCGACTTCAGCTATTCCCATGGTGCTCACTTCTGCGTCGCCACTTCTCCGCAGCAAAATTTGATGGCAAAATTCCTTTGGAATGTTTGCAGAAGACGGTCACTTTTCGGGAGGACCAACAAGCTCCTCAAGTTGAAATTCGTATTCCTTTGAAAGCTGATTGGATCCCAGCGAAAATAGCGGAGGACCTAAGAATACGCTATTCACACAGAATTGATCGGTTAGTTTTGATTCTTCGTTTTATCCAGAAATCCATGCTTTAACCACCAGATATCTCGTATTTTATTTTTTCCTGACTTTACTCCTGTGCTTCTTTGCAGACAAATTATTATATTCGAAGCGAAAAGTTTAAAACATTTAGAATATTATAACTCTTTATTTCTGATTGTCACGCATATATTATGGTTTAAAACAATAAATGATATCAAAAACCCCAAAATATCAACTATCGAATTAATTTTAAAAATTGAAACTACATATTTAAAAAGAAAGCTTTTGACATACTTTGTTGTTTTCTGCAATATATTTTATTGTTATTTTATTTGATTTCTACTATTTAGTGGAAAGTATTTTGTACTTTTATCAGTAGACTTTCCTCATTTTGGTTTAAAAAGCACCGAAATTGATGAATTGGCGATCCTTTGCAGTTGTAAGAGCGCATAGCTTTCTAGTTGGATCTGCTCTTCTATTTTTCATTTTTTACAATTTGATATATAAATACCGAAAATTTCAATAATGTCAACTGTTTGAGAATGTCGAATTTGTTCGTGCTGGTAGGATAAGAACATTACATAATAAATCACAAATAAAATGAAATCGAATAAAGCTGGTTGAAACCAAGTTTACTTTTACAGGAACGGTCTGTTAGTGATTGAATCATGTCGAACTTATTCGGAGCAGCTGAACATGGCTGATTGTATCGATAAATTACGCAGCGCAATGCTCGATTGTCAGACTGTTCTGGATGGTGTGGAAACCCTTGAAAAAAAATTAGACCCAAGAGTTGAAGTTAAGCTTGATATCAAACGACGGCTTGCTGCATTCGAAAACAAAGTATAAGTGTTATATTAGGATTTGTACTTTCCAATAATTCGCGCGGTAAGTGAATTTATACGACTTCTAAGCTTTTTGTGGTTGAAAAATTTTCGAAGTGTTGAGCTATGGTTTTAAAGTAACAATAATCAAAAATATATAACTCCAATTAGTTTAAAAATACATTTTTGAAACCAACTTTCACTTCAGTATCTTTTTGTGATAATTCTTTTTTGTTCATACTGTGCTTGATTACTGATGGCTGGTAAATTATTCCTCAGCACTTTGAATATTTTATATCTTCACTTCATTTCTATTTTGTTTAAAAGATGGCGTTGCTGATTAAATCGTGTTAGGGTTCGCTACCGGTACCTAAATAGAGGAATGATTAAGTATTCTAGAATAATGTTATTTGCATAATTCTAGGTTTTATTTCACATCGAAGTAAAGATTGGAATATATTTTCGTAAGCAGATTCAATTGTAGCTCTCGCTGTAATGAATAGTGCAACAATTGATACTGCAAATCACTGAGGAATACATTGTATACAAAGAAAAATAGGATGATTTCCTTTTTCTTTCTCTTTAAGAGAATTTTATAACGTATAACCTCATATTAGCTAGAAAATCGATGTTAATTTGATAGCAGCGTTCAATTTTTTGGTATCACTAATGAAGAGAGTACTTGTTTGGGGACTATTTTGATAAGGATTTGATGTGGCTCCTTTTCTTTCAAAATGTAGATAATATGACAAGGAAAAACTACACACTTCTCAGTCGACAAATTCATTTCAGTTTCTCTAAAACTTCATTTACTTCACAACGTGTAATTTAACTTTATATTTTCTTGATTTCTTTGTTGTTTCATCATTTTTTAAATTTATGCTCAAACTTTTGGAAAATTATAAGAGATAATAAAGTAAATTTTACATAAAATTAAGGCTGTGTACAATTTCCATTAAATTTATTTAAAAAAGATCTACTATAGCTCAAAAATATCTTGAAGTTTCGGTAAATATAGCCTAACTAAGAGATAAACTCCGCTTAACAGTGCTACTAAGCGTAACATTTTCTTTTTTTTTTTTTTTTGCGATATTTCCTTACCGTAATATCAACACTTCAAATTCATTGGTACACAAGAGGTGAATAAAAAAATCAACGATTTGTTAGTGATAACGTAGCAGTCTCGGAACTGATATCCAGGGGATTAGAAAAAACTGAAACTTACATATCGTACATCGTATAGTTCCAAATATTTTAGAAAGTTACTGTCACGGAAATGTTCAGATTTGCATGAAAGATTATGAGAAATTTTCAACTAAAAAAATATGTAACATTTATATATTTGTATAGTTTCAATTATATTAATTGACAAATCTTTTGTCACATCTTAATAGGACTTCAATCTATCACTTCTTTTGGCTGTTTTTATTGATCACTGTACAACAAAATGAATTGATTATTGGCTAAAAAACCTAAAGTAGTATGAAATTTGTATATTTATTTAAATAAATCTTTTTTCTTGTGATTGTACTAAAATACAGATTTGTTACCATGCTCTATTCTTCACTATATATTATTGCATTCTTTGACTTTCGATTTCAATTTGCAACAGGAATTGTCACAATTTTGACATTAATGATATGGTTGTTTTGTTCCAGTAACGGTAATAATGCTGAATTTCGGCGATTAAACGAACGAAGAAAATCTCGCGATAACTATTTAACAAATTTTTTAAATTTTCCATGTAGTATTTTATTAAAATCGGTTTCTCGATTAACATTTCAGCAATAGATATATTTTTCGAAAAAATATCATCCTTGAATGATTCCTCTTCATTTAAAATCTTGAAAAAAGTATGCCTTCAAAGCAGTTAACATTAGCAAAAGAGTATGAATATATCCCTCAATATATCAATAGCATTCAACTCTTCCTTATAAGGATTTGGTAACGATTCTTTACTTGACTGAGATCGATTCATCATCTTTATCATTCATTGGCAATCAATAAAACAAAAGTTAACGTTAAAGAATCACATCATGGTTAAATTTAGATGAAATATTTATTTAGTCTGGATACTTATAGAATGACAATAACTGCTTATTAGATTTATTTAGCTTATCGAAATTATTTCTTTAAATTCTCTATAGTATATCATATTTCAACCATGATAAGATTATTTTAATGATTGACTGTTGAATGGCGTAAAAAATCCATGAAATAGTTTCGTGATCCTTGTCTTTTATGTTTTTTTTTTTTTTTTTTCTTCTCTCAAGAAAAAATATCATTTCTTAGCTTATATGCAACTTTTTTCTCATTGTGAGATGGTATTAGTTAATTTTGCAGTTGCAATTTGGAGTTATCTTTTTAAGAGTTCCCTTGTTTGACTTGTTACCTCTCCTATTTATCTGTTGTTTTTTTTTTTTTTTCCTGCTACAAAACGCTTTGCTCTTTTTTTTTTCTTTTTGTAAATTGATTGATTAGAGTTTGGTGGAATTGTCATTCTTAAATTCTTCCGAATAAGTCATATTAGAAAAAAGCAAATTTGAACATTTTCTTATTTATGTTCAAAAAGATTTTAAAACAATAAAAGTATCATAACATCAACAATACTTTTTTGTCCGATCCTCTTACAACAATGGAAAAAATTACTAGGGAACTCGTCAGTTATTCTATGAGTATTTGAGTATTTAAAGCAAATTAAAGAAGTGAAAAAAAAAAAAAAAAGTACTCAAAAAAAGCGTATTTTCTAAATATCATCTTACTCCATGTAATAAGAACAAATTATTTATCGATCTTATAGCAAAAAGTGGTTTATATATGATATTCATTGACTCATTGGTTAAACCGAGTTGTTCCAGAGTATTTTTCTGAAATTGTACATGCATGAAGATAAGCCATTGCTATTGTTTAGATGCTTCATTTATGGTTCTTGTGAGTCAAGTGAAATTTAGTGATAGGCTACACATTATAGAAGTTCAAAGTTTTTCGCTTGATTTGAACTGGCTGAACTTTTGAAAGCATTCCAAGAGCTACTGATTCCAACTTTGGATTTATAAATTTTTCCCTTTCTTGAATTTTCTTTTTAATGTTACATGTTTGTTATTTCAGTTCAATCAAAAATAGCTGAAAGAAGTTATCAGAATGCTGTACATATCACGAATGTCATTTGGCGAATCTTCATTCTGGTGATTAACTCAAAGTTTTGAGTTTTTTAAGGGGAATCGCAGTTGCTATGTCGAAGTGGTAGATGCTATCCTGTGAAATGCTGTGATACTGCCACATTGAGTTAATTCTTACGAAGTCGTTGATTTGGAATAGCGATCGGAAAAAAAAAAAATTTTCTGGTTTTGCTATTTGATATATCTGAAGAGTTTTTTTTACTCAACATTTTTGTTTGTTTCTTGACATAGTACTTAAAATCCTGCCTTGAATAAGATTTCATATAACATGCCGGGTACAGAAACTAAATTCTACCTATAGGTTGAGATCTTGATGTGCATGATATGTTGATATTGATTTATAAAAAATCAATGAATGTCTGAAGAAAATAAATCTCTAACAGTATTCTGGACGTTGTCAGTAACGATATCTGAAATAACTTTATCAAAACCTTCATCTGGTAATAATGAAATCCTTTAATTTTTTCTCGTTTAATATTTTGTATTTGTAAAAACATCATCTTTATGCTATAATTTGTAATCTTGCATTTCATTATGGAAATATATGCGAATATGAAAATGAATTAAAACTGTTATGATGTTCATTTATTTATTTGTTTCTTTTTTTTTTTTGGTTGATTATAACCAGCCAAAAGTGCCTCATTTTCCTACAGAGTGTCAATATTTCTCAAGTTAATTCTCTAGAATTTATTACATAAAATAGATTATGTTAATCTGAACTTTATAAAAAATCTGATTCTACCGGGAAAGTTTTTCAGAAATTATATGAGGATTAATGGTACTATTTAATGAGTTGCACAGTTTTGTACTAGTGTAAAAAGCAAGATGAAACATAGGCAGCAGATTGTTGACTGGTTAAGTAAGCTGTAATCATTCCGGAAAGCCAGCAATTCAACTTTACGGTCCGATAGACGATGAAGGTCTATTCTTAGCATGTAACCGTAGCATTATCAGGATGCATAGTGCGCTGATTTACTATAAAATGACCGTGATCATATCATAGATCGTATAAACATTATCAACGATGGCTGGTACGAGTAAAGCTGATGATGATGGTGGTCTTACTACATCATTTGGTTCATCTGCGAAAAATGATATGACTGATATTAATGCTAAGGTGGAGGACAATGAGAGCGACGATGTTGTACACAAAGCTCTTAATGATGATATTCAAGATGAAAGTAATAAAGGTATGAATATCAAAATTCTAGTTTGAAGTTTTTTTCTTTCAATTTTTAAATTAAATTTCACCCATGCCGAGTTCCTCTTTTCACTATACTATTTAATGAGTTCCACAGTTTTGTACTAGTTTTACCTTGATTTATTAACTGAGCCATCATGTCCTATTTCATGTATATGATAGCAATTAGAATAAAATTTTTATAGGAATGAATGATGATAAGATCGACTAGTTATCCTTTAAAAGCTCTTTGTATCTTGCAGAAGATTAATATGGAGCAACTTCTTCGATTTAATATTTCCAAGAATTATTTGCAATTTGTAGGTGAAAGTATTCCCAAGCAAAACAATGAAAAGTTAGATGAAACGAAGAAGAAAGAGGAATTGGAAAAGCGTAAAGAACAAGAAGCAGCATTATCCGAGGAGGAGCTAAACAACCTTCGAGAACAGTCTAAAACACTAAAAGCTCAAGTAAGTTTTTTCATGTGCCGTAATGTTAATTTGAAATTGTTCTCTTTCGAAGAAAATCTTACATTTATAATGTAATTGAAACGAATTGATTTTGCGAAAACAACAGGACATTCATAAAAATCTTTTATTTTGAGATTACGCTACTATGTGTTCTAAATCTAGTATAATTATATTTTTCCATTCCATAGATCACTTGACTCGAATCTCGATTTGGCTAGCGAGGAAATGTTCATTTTTAATAGATTTTCAGGGCAACGATTATTTTGGTCAAGGATTTTGGTATGAAGCAGCTCATTTTTACACGAAATCTTTGGATGTTTGTCCACTCATATACACTTATGACAGGTTGTTATACTTTGTTGTTTTAATTTCTAAGTGATTTTTCAAAAGTTGGCATTTGAATGTTTTATATTTACATAATGTGTCTATAGTGGTGAATATTAAAAAGACTTAAGTTTTTTGATATTAGTAGTGTTTAAACAATAAAAAGGAAGAGAACGGCAAATGTTTCTTTTTCAGAGCAACATATTTGAGCAATCGAGCTGCTGCACATATAAAACTTAGAGATTGGGAGAAAGCTATCGAAGATTGTAGTGAGGCGTTAGAAATTGGTCAGTTTTTGATTATTCGCGTCAAAATTTTAATGCGTTTTACGGATGAAATTAAATTTTAATATTCTACCATTTATTATCGCTTCTAGATGCTATAAATTTCGCAATGCTGTTAGCATTTATTTTGGTGTTTCAGGTGCACCAAATGATAAACCCTTAGAGAGACGTGCCCACTGTTATGCTCAATTGGAAGAGAAGTATGAACAAGCCATTGAAGACTATGAATCGCTGCTAAAAATGCATCCTGAAAGGAGGAATGATTACGTCAAGAAAATTGCTGACTTGAAACGAGCAATCGATGAAAGGAATGAAAGAATGAAGAGGGTATAGAATTCCCCGCTTGAAAGATCAAATCTCGAATCTCTAAATTTAATGAAGGCCTAGGAAAATTGGTCATTAAAACTCTAGAATTCTGTAGTCATATCGCTTAAAACCAACTAAGAAATAGGTAGGTAAGAAAAGAACATAACTACATACGAGCACCAGATAGCCGGCCTGAGATCCACGATTGTTTTTCCGACATACCTCAATTTTCCGTTTGTCCCATCATACTTTTACATATCATTCATTATCAACTTAGGCCTATATGACCAACATTTAGATGCCTTTTTTTATAAGGTTTATGCATACTTTGAAGTACTTCTGGAAGTATTTCAGGAAATGATCTCGAAACTAAAAGATTTTGGAAATATGTGTTTGAAACCTTTTGGTTTATCGACGGATAGTTTTGAAATGGTACAGCAACCGGGCGGCGGATATTCGATAAGTATGAAGAAAAAGTGATACCATTCTTCGTATCATCAGTTTTGTATTTCACTCTTCGTTCTCAAGGTGCACTAATTCACACTCATAGGCATCCGTACCAAAATGAAGATATTTTTCAATAAAATCCCATCTGACCTTAGTGAGGAATGATGCCATGTTGATAGATTTCAAAAATATTCGAGTCACATGGCATTTCTTATTTGTCCTTCGTCAGTGATAAAAGAGATTTTAAGGCGTATCATTTTTTGATTGTACCACAGAGTTCAACACTTTTATAAAGCGGTTGCCTGTGATTGTTCTCGCCAAAGTTATCGAAATGTCACTTGTTTTCTTATAACTGAGGTAGTGTATATTGATGTTATGTCCTATTTCACACAGAAAGATGGAGAAAAAGTTACATATTTAATAGATAAGGCATAAACTCTTCCAGAATAGTTAAACAAAGTTCATTTAATCCCATATCCAATTGATATTGCAGTGTTTCATTTTCGAACAGTGTTTTATTAAAGCATTACTTAAAACAGTTAATCTTTTGCAGTCCGCAAAATTTAATCACAACTTCAAAACTCTATTCTAATATTAAATAATCAACCATAACAGAGTAAAGTATTACAGATTCCAGAAGCATCGTCATCAAAATTATCCCATAAAACCCCCACACTGGGTCTATGTCGCATAAAGATATGCATAAGCTCTACCCGAACAGCTCACGATATTAAAAAACCGCACATACATCTAAATAGTGATGCATATTAGCTTAATGTAGAAGCACACCAATTGCAGAACTAGAATTTAAGATCCATATTAATATTCACCTGGCAAACATTCATTTATAGATTGAAGCAAAGTCCAGTCGGCCTGGGTTTTTTATTTACTTGTGCAAACACTCATGAAAATACGAAGTATTTACAATTGCTGGCTAATAATGACGAAGCTAATTTATAGAAATAAAAGACGATGGAGAGAATTCGTTACATACTACATACTCCAGCATGTCTAAAATCTCTACCATCTTTCGTCATTAAACGTGATCTGCACGATGAATAAATTCAACATCTTTGTAGACATCCTTTTTCGGAGAATGAGCATAAGCCTCCTGCAAATAAAACGATTTCACCTACTTTTTTTAAAATCTTAAACATAAAAAATGGTACCTAACGCCTCAGGTTACATTGTTCGTAATCGAAAGAAGATTAACATCGCTGATGGAAATGCGAATCTTTTGAACTGGATAAATAAAAAAGGAAGAGATTATGTGTTCGTACTTCCGATTGGCCTAACTTTGGTTCTAATACTAGTATAATTTATAACACAAGGCAAACTAATGGAACCGCTACATATAAATAGAAGAAGTGTAGTTCATTCAAAATCTATCTGCTCATCAAGTAAAAGTGTCAAATCTTATTAATTTCAGGTCTTGAAATAGCAGTTAAGGAAGTATATCAAATAAGGATATCAAAAAAAAAAAAAAAAAATTGCCAACGGGTAGATGTTGCCGTGTTTGTGATCAATAAAAGTGAATTTTAGCTTTTCTACCGAAAAGACCTACAATAGGTGATGGATCCCACCAACGATCCTGCAATGTGAAATATACAGGTTCGCCGTACCACGTTCCAACTCTCCATGCCTTATCATCACTAATTTCAGCCAGTTTTATTTCATTGTCGCGATTTTGTTTCAGAAGTTTGAGCCACCTGCAAAATTTGGTTATCAGAAGAATATCAAAACAAATTTTACAGTCGTTACCGAGTTAGTCCAGTAGATGAGGGAAATATGACGAAGTGCCCAAAAATCTTAAAACTCAGCGTTTCACCTCTTCATCTTCAAAAATACATTTCGAGACTGCTTATGAAAGTGGTAAACAGATAACTCAAATTACAAGGCTGCAGTATGCACTTCTTACCTGCCACATATATCAGAAAAATGCCGTAACTAATTAAGACATGCTAATACCTATAAGAGGAAAGAAGAAGTCTTAGCCACTCTGTTGCAGTCTTCCACATCTTTGTAAAAGAGATCATGGCTGAAATTTCTGGATTACCAACAGTTCCATCATAACGTGAGTTAGACGGCGTAGTTTGATCATATCTTTTTAGGATATATACATACGATATTGATTGGGTGCGTACTGATAAAGCAAATCACTTGATAATTGCACAAGCACATCGAAGAGGATTTCACACAGGGTTTTAAGAAAATTATCTCACTGAACCCATATTCCAATTAAGTTCTGGATAATTAACCAGTGTTAACACTGCACTGAACAGAAAGAAAATTAAAAAAAAAAAAAACCTTCGATCTCTTTCAGCATATAGAAATGGCGTCATCGCAATGTATAAATCCTTATCTTCAAATCTTTCCGTGCTGTAACACATAAATATATGGCTCATTTTAATACAGTTTTCATTAAAGTAGAACATCTGAACATTTTGTTTGAGAAGGGAAAAAAATCCACTTTACTTAAAGAAATTACACAACGAAACAATTCAGTGGTGCTACATGTTATCCGAATATACTACCCTAGAGTACTTCGATCGAAAATCTAACAGTTTCTTCTCTTGACACTAGAAAGTGGATATTTCGTTATCTTGTCCAATTAGAATTCTAACTAATGAAGATATCAATCAAAATTTCTTAAACAGTAACTCCGTACCAGTGACCAAACAGCTAGCAAATGAACTACATGAGAAGACAGAACTTACAGGATGGATCGTTTAAGAGCTCGAGCTTGGAAAAGACCATATCCAAATAAGAAAATAACAACACCCAGTAACTTTTCAGCTGAAAAAATTAGAATTAATGAAACTGCGAATTTTCTGTCCTTCCAAAACTTTCATAATACCTTCCCTTTCCAACTTTTGCAAAACTTTTTAACTGCCAACTACCATCAATTTAGCTACAATAGCGAAAATAAGAATGGAAAAATGTAGCATTAGCACCAGCGCACAATCCTTTCCACAATTCACTTTTCATTTTCAACAAAATGTTTTATCTTATCATTAATTGATGGATCTTCAAGATAACTCTTCAATTCTCCTCTATTGCATCGCTACTAAGTACTTCACTTTACAGTTATCTAAAAAATTAACATTGACGATTGACATCACGGTACACTGAAATTTAAAAGGAAATCTGGAACTCTTAAGTACTTCAGAAAAGTTACTAGTTTATTCAAATGAGTAATAGAACAAATTCTCTACTCTGTTTGATCGGTATAGTGAAATATGAAAAAAGTTATTCCAGACTGAAAATTGACAATAACCATATATTGAAGAAAGATGAATGAATATAAAATTTAAATGAATAAAATTCAAGGATAACATTACGTTTCCAAAGAATTTTTGGATAGGTTCTCGACCAATTAAATTTGCCATATCCACCTGGTGGTGGCATCTCTTGACGATAATCGGTTACCATTGCTGAAATACCTCAAAATTTTCAAATATTCACGAAATCTACAAATTTTCATAACAGCTGATTTCCAAATTGGGAATCGTCGAACAAATCTACAAGAGTATATAAGCCGTAAATGATAAATCAACTATCCAATATAAAAATTAACGATCGAAATTATCGGATAAATACAGTAGTAGTAGTAGTAGTAGAGTAGGAAAGAAATCAAAAGAAGAGAAAATTGATGAGAAACTAGGAAAAGCTATCCATTTACTAACATGGACGGATTAACAGATAGGCAAAATAAGGATAAAACATTGTTTAATCTTACTACTCTTAACAATTTCCTATATTTCCGGTCAAGTAATTTCATATTCGTAATTGACCACTCAATTAATTCCACATATTCACGTCTACGTACGTGTACGTTGCATGCCGGAACAACTCGTAAATACCGTAACCGTATGAAACAACAAAACGAACGGAAGTAAACAAAAAATTTTACGGCCTGGTTTTTATGCTAAAAATATGTTAAGGGAATAAGTGCAAATTTCCGTTCCTTTCTTTCGAAACAGGTTTATGTTCCGGAATGAACACTTTTATTACTGAAGTAGAGAAGGGTGAGTAAAATCCGAGGAAATTTAGAATTTCCGGATGGACAGTGGATTTTTAGTTTACATGATGAAAATTTGTAAGATTTTGCAAGCAATCGTTAAGTAAAGTTAGATGAGGTAGGATACTTCAATAAACATCAGGTAAGCAAGGAATATGACGGATAAAGCTTTAGCTTTGGATAAAAGCTTTGGATAAAGCCTCTGATAAAACTTTAAGAGTAGATAGGATATGAATAGATATTTTTAACGTATCCTTTAAATAAACATCAATTTTATGTAAAAAAAAAAGAAGAAAAAACTTTTATTATGTGAGATTTATATGGAATATTTGATTTGTACGATACGTATATGTTACCTATGCTGTTGGAATATTATTGATAAATTTTACTTCGAAATTTATTTTAAAATTTAGAATTAGATCAAGATTAACGGGGATGGTGAAACCGACAAGCGTTAAAGATGTTGATCAACATGAAATTGTACGTCAGATTGCGGGTTTCTTGAAAAAAAGTGGTAAAGTAAGAGTGCCAGATTGGTCAGATGTTGTTAAATTGGGCCAGAATAAGGAATTAGCACCGATTGATAGCGATTGGTACTACATTCGAACAGCGAGTATTGCGCGTCGTTTATATATTCGTTCACCAACTGGTAAAAACTTAATGTCATATTTTTCATTGTTATTTATATGAGGATCATATTATTCGTTTCTTCTCATATTTCATTTTTATATTGCCACCAGAAACTTGGCACTATTTAATGGTTATTTTTGTAATCGTAAATTTATTTAACATATAATATTATCATTGTTTTATCCTGCAAATTATAAATTTAAACATAATCTATTCAATTTAAGATTCCATTTTTCTTCCTATATTATGTGAGAAGGAGAATAATAACTTCAGGCTAATACCAACAAACAGAACGCCGAAATCACTGGAACGATTTTCTTCAATAGTTTAAATACCGTTTAGGTGTTGGTGCACTAAGACGTGTATATGGTGGTAATAAACGGCATGGTGTATCACCGAATCATTTTGTGAAATCATCCGGTTCGGTTATACGTAAAGCTTTGCAAACATTGGAAGCCATCAAATGGGTAGAGAAAGATCCTGATGGTAAGGGACGCGTATTGACTAAACAGGTTTGTAGTTGAGTTATCTGGATAAGCATGAAACCATCTTTCAGTATAACTTATAAGATTTCCTTGGTTTTTTATTGAAATTCGAAATTACTAATATCCATCAAATCCGATTTAGTCTCCTTGCGTTTTTAAGTGGTTTTTTTTTTTTTTTTTCTGTTACATATTGTTCCAATTAAGAAAATTTCTGTCTTATCGTTGACAGTTTATCAAATGAATCTTCTTTATAGATTAATTTTTATTATTGCTAAAAAGAAAATTTTTGACATTCATTTCAGTTATCAATTTTGAATTGTTAAGTTCATTTTTATCTGTTGTTTTAGGGTCGCAAAGATTTGGATCGTATTGCGTCACAGCTGCGTCAAAATACAAAGCATTCATTCGAGTCATGAATTTATGGATGATTATGATGATGGGGAACATTTTTTTGAATAATTAAAATGATTCTTTTGTTTAATATAAGAAAATATTTTTGAAGATACTGCATGTTTTTTTGTCATAATAAACTGATAATTTAAACGGCATAGTCCTTTTTGTCGTTGTTACTGTTGCTTTGACATAAAAGAATTACGTAGAAATATCAGCACTCCGAAAATATTTGACGAAGGAAACGAAATTGTTTGAATTCAAAAATTAATTTGATTTCTCTGTTGCGGAAAACTTCTTACAACGCTTAAGATGCAAGGCATAATTCAACAGTATGTTGCAGATGCTACGATAAAGAAGGAATTGCTATCTTGTCTCTTGTATCGGATTTTTTTTTTTTTTTCCGATTTAGAAGGGAATGTTACAATCCAATAATCAATATGTTTTCTTACTATTATCCTTGAGAAGTTTTCAACTTTTACGGAAACCTTCGATAGATTCATTCTTGATGTGTTGATAAGCGTTTATTTAGCCGTATATTTGTGGATCTGGTAGATACGATTATACGAGATAGATGTTTCTTCCAGATACTGCAAATGGAGTTGGTTTATAATGTGGTGGAAATCAGTTTTGGCTTATGCGCATAATTTCAAGAGTCCGATATCGATATCGTAATTATTCGTTAAATTAAAGAAGAATGTTAACGGTGACGTTACCTGGTTCTTTGCATCCCAGCAATAAAAGTGCATTATCATGGTAAGTTGAGAATAATTCCTGTAGTTCAATGCGATGACGAACAAAACTTCGCTTCTCGATATTTAAGTTTCTTTTTTTTGCTTTTTTTTTTCAAAAGAAGTATGTCAAAGTTATTGTAGCATTGAACAAAAAAAACATTAAATTGTAGTATTGAATATTGATACTTTCTTTTATTCCTTCAAGAAGAAAGTGTTATGAAAATTTTTTGTTCTTCTAGTTTAACGGAATATGAAACTGACAGTTTTCTTAATCACTTCCGGAAATTATAATAACATATGAATTCTTGAAGTGAAGATAGGAAAAAATTTGGTAGTTCAAATTTTGTATTATTATGCTGTTATTAGATTTTAAAAAGAATTGATGGATGAATAAATTTCTAGTGATGGATGGTATTTGTTACAGTTTTTATCAATAGTATATATTATCCTACATTTTCAGGAATGAAAAAGGCTTACTGGTGTATGGGGCTCATTGCACAATTGTAGTAATTGATGTACTTCGTAATAAAATTATCCAGACTCTCGAGCGACATACTTCAGCTATTACAAATGTAAGTTCTTTTTTTCGGCACTCAGAAATTTTACTTTAATCAACAACCGCTCACACCATTTATTATCCACAATGTGTTTATTATTATATTAAAGCTTTGTTTTCTTAGATTGAATTCTTCGTTGAGTTTCGTTGCCTTTTCTTATCTACTAATTTTGGCACTGCAGTGATTGTTATCGTTGATCGAAAGAAAGAAGATTTTGCTATGATCGTTAAATTTATATGTAGTATATTGGGAATATGGAATAAGGCAACAGTAGCCAATCGCAATAATATGGAAGATTACATTGCAATGTGTTATCTTTTTCGAAAATCATTAAAGTTTTATATAGAATCTAACAGTTTTGAATAAATTTGCAGCAATGAGAATAAAATGTTTCAAATTTAAATTTTCAAACCTTGATGTTGAGAATACTTTCAGATTTGTTGCTCATCAGAGGACGAAGTAGGTTTTTCGGCCGAAGTTCGATTACGGTGTGCATCTGCTGATGTTGGCGGTACAGTAGTTGTGTGGGATATTGTGGAAGGTCTTGAACTGTCATCTTTTTCTATTCCGAATAGTGCGGTTTTGAGTGAGTTTTCGCTTTCTTAGGTTAGGAAATATTATAAATTTTTACTGCAATTATCATCCATTTTTGTGAAATTAAAATTATGGTACATATATAGGATTTCTGACGATATTATTTTACTAAAACCAACTTTAAATGAATAAATGTGCTAATCTTTTAGTTGTTCGTTGTGAAATATATATTGTTTACCAAAAGAAAATATCAATATTTATCCCATACTGTTTGATTTTGTTTGTTGAAGTTTTTCAGGTCTTGCTTGGTTCCCTTGGGAAGATACAAGTCGTGATTTTCTTTTGGTATTACATTCCCCGAATAATTTAATTTTATGGAATATAGTAACTGGAGATCGAATTTGGAATGTCACGTATTCACAAACTTTTAGTGGTTTTTCAATTGATCCATTCGATTCACGCAATATTACTTGTTGGTGCAATTTTTTAAATATAAGTCTTATTCGGCTAAATTCGCCAATTACTTGAAATTGGTGGAGATATGAAACTTGAAAAAATCTTCACCGAATTTTTCTTTTAACTCTACAGTCCAATAGATATTCGAGCTGTCGTTTTAAATTGTAATTTCATTTGTTAGATTTTCATTTTTCTTGTCAAAATGCAATTGCTTTTGCTCCAAAGTACTGAGAAGTTTTTTCAATACTGTTTCCTTTATTTTAAAAATTAATCCCATATTAAATTGAAACAGTTGATTTGCAGTTAGTCTAGCAGATATTGGTTCCCTGATGTTCGTTGACAACGTTATGCTTCATAAAGCTCCGTTAGGAAAAGGTACTTCGTTGTTGGTATTCGGTACTGTATCAGCTACAATACCGATAATACAAATTGAATATCACAATGCTTTTCCAAATATCCTTTTTGCAGCAAGTCAAAATGAGGTTCGAACATCGTGTTTATTTCAAATATTACTTGCGTTTATACTTAAACGTTTTTAACAATTTTATTGAGCATTTAGAATGGTGCTGCTTGGTGGAAAAGTGTTAAAAATTGGAATAAATGGGATAAGATTAAAATTCAATTTCTGGAACTTGTGGCTTTTTTGTGGAAAAGGAGAAAAGTTAACGAAAAAATGAATTTGAAATTTGTTAGGATTTCAGCAGAGGGCAAAGTTGTTGTATCACTATGCTCTCTTTTCGAAATTTATCTTAATCAGAACAAAGAAATATTTTGAATAGCTAGTTAAACGAAATTGTTTGAGGATCAGTATCCTTATCACGTAATCACTTTCAGAACGATATTGGTTGTATTAAATGACAGAATATTCGTGGTGGTCATAATTTATTCAGGAATGTAGTATCAGCTATCGATAGATGCCTTTATTACTTATTCCTGTGGAAATACAAATTTTACAATTTAAATTTCAATCAAAATTTCGATTAATCATTGTTTTAGATTGCATGCATTGAACTGGAATGTTGTTGCATTATTTGGCGGTACTTATGTCATGCACCATTACTGCGCTTGATGACATGTAGTGAACGTGATATTATCGTAACTGTGCATTCCAATGGTAACATTGAATGGAGAGCTTGTAAAATAATGGAGGACGAGAAGGGCAAAACGACACTGAATTATGAATTGCTGTATTCGGGTGAAACACAGCGAATAACACATCACTGTCGGATATCTGCTGCAGCATTATGCCCTATCACGCAAACTACTGTTGCTTTATTGTATAATTCAGGAAATATTTCGATTTACCAGTTGGTAGGTAGATTTTTTTTTTCCAGTTTATGTAAGGAATAACTTTCCCCTGGAAAATACATTCCCCTGGAAGTTTCAGCAGCAGCAATAAATTTATAGATGAATCATCGTAAATTCTGATGAAATTATAGCAAGTATTCAACTCAAGTCGTTAAAATTTCCAGAAAATTGGATTTTTATAGTTGAACAATTCCTGTTTGTGGCTTAAAAAGCAATGGTGCAGAAAATTATCTATCAAACTCTTAGACCTTGCTTCAGTTTTACCACGTGAACATTATAACTCTAAATTTCGTTCGATATATGCATATTTGTTTATTTTGCGGCAAACAAACACATGTTTATTTGTAAAACATTTATCTCTTTATACTTTTTACTTATTAATTTAGTCTTCTTTTCGCTGTTCAGTTATCCAGTTATTTGTTTTGTTTTTATTTACAGTTATATTGGCTTCATCCTTGTCTTGTCATCTGTTTCTTTTATTCCAATTACAAGACCATTTGAACCCTCAAAAATTGTACAAATATTTGAAAGTTCGAAAACTTCCAGCTTAAAAATGCAATTTTTATTTTCTAATTTTTTCGCTGTTTGAAATATTTGGAAATTTTTATTGTTAGATTTTCTGATTTATAGAGTTTAAAAGAAGACGATATGGTATTGCCTTATCGGGCGTGTTACATCACAGATATAATTAGTGTTGATGAAGATTTGCGCTGCTCAGTAAATGGTCACCTGAAGTAAGTGGTATTCTGTTTATTTTTTATTTTTTTTTTTAAATCACTTGATTCCTTTCATTGTAATTAATATATCCAATTTAGGTTGTCAAACATAGCACAGATGTTTTCACTAGGTCAAGGAGTGACAACAGTGCGCATGCAGCCGGTACATGCTGAGGGAAATAGTAAAATAATGCAATTAACTGCTCTGGGAAATAATCAAGGAATTGTACGATTGGTGGACATTACAACAGGAATAATCTTCCGAGAGCTGCATGTTCATACATGTCCTATTAAGTAACTTATCTATTTTCATTTAATTCCAATATTCAATTACACCGATTCTGTACTGTTTTGAGAATTAATTCAGTAAACGTGTATTAACTATTTAACACTTACAGATTTTGTATACAATTGGATATCCCGCTAGTCATGTCTTTTCTTTCGTAGACAGAGAACGTGTTTTTTTTTTTTGATATAGTTATTTCAGTTATCTTCGAAACTTACACTTAATGACTATATTTTGTCGCATTGATTAAAAATGATATTCAACTCATTCATTTTTAATTTCAGCGCGTAATGTTTCATCTGTTGAACTGTATTTCATTGCAATTATAAAGTTGAAAGTTTGTTGTCATGTATTATATGTTATATGACAACAAATTGTCAATTTCATAGTTGGAAGAAATTTGCTGTTTTGTATGAAATTTCAAATTTTCTAGTTAAAAAGGTCAAAGAATACTATGTAAAGCAGTTTCAGATGCATAGATTGGTGTGGACCACATAAACTTATCTCAGCCGCATATGTTCACTCCTTAAGCACTTCATCGCTAGTCAAGAATGATATTTTTATTACGGATATTCGAACAGGTGCAATATTTCAGTGCATTCTTATTGAATATTTACAATTACCACAACTTATGGATGATATTTATAATATTTTCTTTGCAGGTGAAGGTAGGAGATTACGACCAGAAGTGGAAGAGACACCTGTAGAAATGTTACGGGTATCGTTCTACCAGTAAGTTGATTTACTCTTTACTAAGATTTGTCACCTCTTATCATCGTTCGAGAACGATCAGACTGCACAATTTTCCTCTCTTCCTAATCCTCTTTCCCATCTTTTAAAAGGCATGTATTGTCATACCCGCAATCAAATAAATTCAATTCATGCATCTATACCGTCGTTGATTTGTAGGATCTTTAAATGGTTAAAATGCATAAAGTTTTACATCACTTTTTCCAAATTTTTCTCAACTTATTGTTTTATTGTTTTTGGTTTACCGTATTAAGATTACATATCTCCAGTTTCCGAAAATATAATCTGCTATATTGACGGTATTTCATGTTTAGTTGCTACGTTGCAATTGGTTTCCGTAATGAACCGTTGGAGATTTGGCACCTGAAATCGATGCGTTTGTTAAGAAGAATGTCTCGATCATGCCCTATTATTGTTGATATGGTACTCTTTCATGAGTTCTTTTGTTAAAGGTTTTAATTAAATCCATTTCAATTTCTGGATTTAAAGTTCGTTAATTCCTACGCTTCTAAGGTTAAATTTTCAAAATTATTCTATTTGCAGGCTTGGTCCGGGAAACATCATGCGGCAAAACAGATCTCACATGGAGATGAGCCTGTCTTCCGCGAGAATCTTGTTGTTTTAGATGAAGAATGCCATTTGTACCATGTAGTAGTAAAAGGCTTACACGTAAGGGATGGAAAGGAAGTGAATTCACAGGTATAAACACAGTTGAATTTGTACGGTATCATTTTAAATACATTACGTACACGTATTGCTTTTTTTTAATAGAAATTCCTTTAAGTTTTTTGGGAGAAAGTTTTTGAATCTTATTCTCGAAAATTTCATTTAGTTTGCTTATTGATCCCAAATATTCTTAATTTCAACGTTAATAACTTTAAGGAAGAAGCATAGAAGTGAATAATTTAAGATTACTAACTTTCAAGTCTTCATTAACGTTTTCCTAAAAGGTTTTTGCAGTGGAAAAGTGGTGCGTCAGTGAAGTGTTTGGTATGGAAAGATGATTTATTGGCAATGGGTGATGCTTGGGGACGTTTAGGTGTGTGGGATTTAGGCCGACGACAATGCCATCAAACACGTAGCACTACAAGAGGACCAATTTTGAAGCTTGTTTTTTCACGGATTCCCGATGATCATACGCTTGCAGTGCTGCACCAGCATACCGTCGTTTTATGGGACTCTGAGCAGCTTGTCGTACTTCAGGTATATATTGTACCAAACTAAATCAAATGAAAACTTCTTTAGTTCAACTTTTTGAAAAGAAGTTAATGAAGCTTGCATCATAATTATTTATCAGCTCTGATTTGTTGAAATTTGTAAAAATTCTTTTCTCAATAATTTCATTCTCATACTTTAGCACATCTTCGTTTTGAGCTTATAAGGTAACCACTGTTTTATCATAATTTAAGTTACATATGGCAGGTCACAATATCATTACGTTTAAAGCAAGCACATATATTTATTCCAAATTATTTTCCAATCTGTCAACATTGTTTTTGTCCATCATTTCTGGCAAATTTACATAACTTTGATTTCATTTGTATTCATTGATTATTCATATTAACGTGCAAACGTTATTCGTTTTTCAGCAATGCAATACTATCTGTACTTCAGTTTCATTCTTGGATATCGATTTGCATGGCATGTGTCCGCTTGTAGTTTGTTCAGATAATTCGTTTCGTTGTATATCGCTTGTTCCTTCAGAGGTCCATCGTCATTCAGGTTCAAAACTTGTGCATTCCATAAAATTACGAATCCCACAATTTTTAGTTATTCGATTCCGATTTCTCATGAATCAATCAGTTACTTGACGAGTATTTTAAAATTACTATAGTACATTATTGTTACTGTTCCTTGCTATCGTTACTTTAAATATTTTACAGATCTTCCTCTACTACTTGAAGTTGATTCTTCGCAGCTTTTAACAGAAGTTTTGAATGATGATTCGAATATTGCGCTTTTGCATGGACTTTTGAGATTAAATAACAGGATCCCATCTGATTGTAATAGTCTTCATCGATATCCCATAGTACATCGACTTTTCGGCGAACGATGGTTGTATGATCTGTGGTCAGTGGTGATATCTACACTCCATGATACATCGCTTTCATCGCGACTACAAATATTTTGGAGTCCATCCCATTTAAAAGTATCTTTTTTCTTGATGTATGATATTATGTTTCTCCTTTTTATCTTCTACTTAATCATATTGAATGCTTAATTTGCTTCAGCGAAGAGTTGAACAGCTTCTTGCATGTTTGATGAGCTTACCCGATCTGAATTCTGCTCAAGTTGACGCTTTAGTTCATCTTGCAGTTGTTTTGCAAAAGGTTAGTTGGTTATTTGAATTTTGTCAAAAAAGTTTTGTTTACTTGGTTGTATTAAATTTCGAAAAATTTTGTTACGTTCTAATAAATTTTGCAAGAAATTAGTGTCTTTTCAAGCGCGATTGGGCAATGCAGTTGTTACTTGGTTCACACGAGGAATGTCGTACCAGCGCTTTGCGAGCTTGCCTTCTTGCTTCTGATGTTTCATCGGAAGGAGCTCAAAGTATTATCAAACTTGTTGCAACTAATCTTATCGCAAATGAATGTATGACAGGTAATAAAGATTTGTTAAAATATATTGCTAAAAATTTGAAATCTTCTTTCATAACTGTTCATAATTCTTGTGCTACATTTCTGTTTAGTATTTCTTCGTTTTAGGATCTCATCTTATTGTTTGTTTTATTGATTTTAAATTTATTTTGCATGAGATAGATTTGCAGATGGTGTACAAATGTTATTTTTGATTGGACATGGTGATGATGCTTGTCGTTATCTACAGGCTCATGGCTTCTGGAGGAAAAGCTTTCATTTCGCTAAGGTCATTCATTCTGTATTGTTAAATTTATCCTAGAATATATCTTACAATTATGACTACTGGAATATAAGAAAAGATTATCAGTTATTAGGAAAAGAAGGAAGTTTTCAAGATCGCATGTTCCTTGTTACGATATTCTTAATCTCGATATGAACGATTTTTTTCTATGGAAAAAATAATGCTAATGTAATACTAGCTGTGATCTTTCTCATTTCATTCCTGTTTCTTTGGTAGAAAGAAATACACATGACAATTTTCGGTTCAGTAATGGCCTTTCTCATAAAAATTTGGCGCCTAATTGTGATATTTAAGATGAATAGGATTTCCTAATGAATCAACGAGTTACGAGGAAAAGCTTATCCGAATTGAACTATTCATTAAGCTATAGAATATACAGAAGGATGAAAAAGTTGAAGTTCTTCCAATATTGTCATAGAATTTTAAATTTCCGACATTATTTCAGCTTGGTTTCGACGACTGGAAAGATGTTGGTAATAAATGGATTGAACATTTAGCAACATCGAAATCGCAAAAGGTAAGTTATAATCGGATTAATTTGCTTCCTTTCTTTTCGACTTTCGATTTTCACCGTTTCCAATATCATTTTAATGCATTTTAGAATTTGTGCTCTTTGCTAGCTGCAAGTATCGGAGATTGGAACCGATTATCAACGCTTTTAACGCAAAATTCGAAGATAGCAGTTGCACGACATTTACTTAAAACAGTAGAAGCCCGATTGATTTTTGTTGCTTATCGTCCACCTCCAGAATCAACAGATGAGATTCGAGAGGTTATACCTCCAACCTCCGATCCGAAGAATTTACAATTTTAATGGATTTCGACTATTACGCTAGCAGCGAAAAAATGATTACAAGGAATCATGTAGAGGTAAACGAAGGAAATACTATTGCCATAAAGATCATTAGTGCTGCTGTATTCCGGTTGTACGATACTACTACCATGTTTTAAAATATGGATGTATAACAAATAACATTGTAAGAGAAAAGTAATAATTAAAGGGTTTTCTCGATATACTCATAGTTTGTGTAAGATATATTTTAATAATACTGTTAATAAATTCATCATATTTGAAGTACTGAAGAAGCATGAAAGAGTGCATTAATTTAATGTAATTTGAATGAAATGATAATATAGCCTATGCTTGGAAAGGAGATAAGTTTGTAGATGTGGAAGACAAAAAAAAAAGTGTAAATTTCTAGAATAATTTAAATAGATGAAGGTATTCAAATGTTACGATAGGAACTTATGATCAAGAAAAATACATTTGTTGCATAGATTAGGCAATAATTAGAATAATATACTTGCATAAATTTGTAACAAAAAGCATTAAATAATTGAATCAACATAAAAATAGCTGAAGGAGGAAAATTGTAACTTCAAGAATATGAAATAATAATCTATTTATTGAAAGTAGATATCAATAATTGAAATGTTAAAAAAGCAAAACCGAAAAAATTAAGGGATATTTTTTTTCTCTTTTTTTAAATACGATGTTAAAGATCAAAGGAAAGAAATATGCATTTCTTTGCCTTAGTTTGAAACATTTTACAAATTAATATATGGATAGGTAAGACTAAACAAAGAATTTGATCCATAAAAAGATAATGCAATTAAAAATTATGATACTTTCCAGTATTGTTAATAATATCTGATAAGATATTTACTTCTCTTTCTTATGCAAACATTAATTAATCATTTGATTATTATATTTCTAATTTCATGTAATAAAAATGTAATTTGAGGAGAATTTTCTCATTTACTTCTACAACTACTAAAATTAATTTTTGCAAAATAAAATTTACTACAATCATTGAAATAATTTTTTATAAACTGAAATTTAAATTTCAAAAGGAGAAAATTAGTTCGTGCAAAATAAAATTGGCGAAAACCATTGAAATAATTTTTTATAAACTGAAATTTAAATTTCAAAAGGGGAAAATTAGTTTGTGCAAAATAAAATTGGCGAAAATCATTGAAATGATTTTTTACAAATTAAAATTTAAATTTGAGCAGGAAAGAAAATAAGGAAAAAATTCTACAATTTATCGTTTTCATTTTATTAACTTAAAACAATAGATAGCATATTAATACTTTAATAGGTAAGGAATAACACTTTTTTTCTTTCAATTCTTATCAGCATAACTTTTTCCTCCAAAAAATTCTCTTTACGAAAATTTTCAGGTGAGGATCAGGTAAAAGCATTAACCCAAATAATGAGCAATTTTTATGAGTTATAAAGAAATCATAATTCCAAGAAGTAATTGTGATTTCTGACTTCGTAGGTTAATCTAATTATTATCTGGTATAATTCATATACACATATAATTAATACCCATAATTAATATATAATTGATCATATATTTTTGAAATATTAAAAATTATTGCCAACAGAAGAAATTCATATTTCTCATTTACCCTTTAGGAGTCAAATAAAGTTGTAATGTTTGATGATTTAATTAATTGAATAGTTTTAATGAATATAAAATCGGCTGATATCAGTAAACAAATAAATGATGTCAAATAGGAATAAATTATTGTTATTATAAGAAATGATTATCATTTTGTATAATTTTTATATTCGAGTAGACAGGCAAATTTTAAAGGTCTGTTTTCTTTCTCCCTTTCTCTCTCTCCCTCTCTCTCTTTTTCTCTCCGAGATAAAGATAAAGAAAGAAAAAATTATTAATTTTAACAAAAAAAGAATTGTATAGAAACATGTTAACAAATATATAATTATTACATGAAAATTTCAATTTCTTATTTCAAACATATGCTTCTTTTATCTTTTTTACTCCTACTTCACATCATACTTTTAATTAGAATATCATAAATTCATATAATTAACATAATTAATAAGAAGAAATAAAGAATTAATACAACTGGAAGAACTATTATTATCATAATTATGTATTATAAATTATCTATTGTTTAATATATATATTAATCAAATTATCATAATTAATAATATTGTAATCTTATCAAAATAAATATGTTATTATCTTACAATAATAACATATTTATTTTGATAACATATTGTTTCATTTCTCAAAATATTTCCTTTTTTAAAATAGAGAGATAAAAGAATGAATGAGAGAGAGAGAGAGAGAGTGAGGAAGAAAGAAGAAAAATTTTGAGCAAATGAAATGTTGAAAAAAATTATTGTCGAATTAACTATTCATCAAATTTGTTCCGTTTTGTTTTTTTTTTTTTGAATAAATAGAATTGCTTTTCATTGATGAACTTATTTATTGCTTATAATAAGATGAATGATTTAATTTAATCAAAAATTTTCCATAAATTTATATGACTTAATTTAAGCTTCATCAATTAATTTCAGATTATTATTTGCTAAATAGAAGAATAAACGATAATTTATATTTGTTATATGTTTTGTCATTTGTTTTCATACTTCTTGAATTTGTGAAAAATATTTTAGAAATATTTTATCATCCAAAAAGTTAAATAATTTAACTAATAATTTGCTTACATTGAAGTAGTACATAAAACTTTAATAGTATATTAAAGAAAAAAAAAAAAGTGGACAAAATTATGTGTAACATAAAAATAATGATAGTTTAAAGTAGTTTTAAAGTTTTCAAAATTTGAATGAATTTTTTTCTGATAAAATCTTGCCAAACTTATCGTCAAATTCTGATCATATAAATATTCTTAGATTTCTGCATTATTGAAATTTCCACATATGATAAAATCTGATAGGAAGAAAGAATGCAAAATATATCCGTAAATGAAAATGAATACGATAAAATGTTGTAGTAACGGAAAAATTTTTCAATATTTGTTGAAAATGTGATATAATTGAAGTGTGATATTCAAATTGTTTGCATATTCGATATGCGTCAATCAATTTTTTAGATTAATATTTCAGCTATATATACTTATCGGATACAATCCAAATTATTCAATAATCTCTTGAATGAAACTTTGCAATTGTAATAGCCTGGTAATATTATATATCAAGCTAGAAGAATTAAATAATCTTTATGAATTTAAAATTGACAATTTGAATGCTTTCAAATTTTAATCAAAAAGGAAACAAAGGAAGAAAAAAAAAACATGGTTAATTAATATGATATAATTATGAAATTTAGCCTAATTATATATAGCCTTCATTTGGCAATAATACTCGCATCTTTTTGATCACAAGATATGATACAATCATTGAATGATCAAATTGTTAATTGGTTTTCGATTTGTTATTATCAGTTACAATTATCATATGTTGTTTTCGCCTAGCATTTGCATAAATTGTTGCAGCAACGATTGCAATCAATCCACCGATACCAATTACGGTAAGCGCTTGACTATCATCCTGAAATATTTGCAAAGATTGAGAGAAAAAAAAAAAAAAGGAAAAAACGAGATTGAATAAGTAAAAGATTGATATTGGAAGAAGATTATCATTTGTGAACTATTCTGGTTCGTAATTATAACTATATGCCGGATATGAATATATATTGAAAACAGATTTCTATTAATACATACTATCAATTAAACTGATCCGTTAAAATTTGAAACAAATCTTAAAAGTTTATCTAAAACTTTCAAACTGTATATCTTAACATTGCTTAAAAAATATGTTAAATGTAGCTGTAATCTGAATTTTACAGATGAAAGTAGGAAACTGATAAAGCTAATCAAATAATAATCGTACCATTGATAAGACTGATAAATTGAAAGATCGAAAAATACACATATCTAACACTGAGATTTGCTTGATGAAAAAAAAAAAAAAAAAAACAATCTGATAAATTGAATTCAAATCAAAGATAATGCAAAAAATGGAAAATAGAATAAATATACCAAAATATCTGCAATTCGTTCCTTAACATGTTCATAAAAATTTTCCAATGCTGTTGGTGGTTCGGGTACTTGATAACCACGTAAATCTTTGAATTTATACATTGCAAATGCTGTTAAACTTCGAATATTTTTTGCTGCATCTTTATAACGATACATTTTTCCACGATGAAAACTATAAATTTGAAAATTTTGAAATGATTAAAATTTAAAATTAAAAAAACAAAATGATTATGCATTTTTATTGATAGAAAAACTTGACATAAAAATTAAAAATTTGGAAATTGTAAAAAGTTAAAAAAAAATTGCTGATAACAAAAAAATTAAATAAATAATTGATATGATAACTTACAGAAGGAAAACCGGACATTGTCCATCATCCAGACGAAAACGATCCGTAACATCATCATTAATTGACATGTCCACTTTGCCAACATTTACTAAGCCACGTAATCTATAAAAAAAAAAAAAAAAAAAAAGAAAAATATTTCATTGATCAAAAATTATTCTCAAAATTTTTCATTTCTAAACTTTTAAAATTTAATGAAAAATGCTACTTACTTATGTGCTACAGATTCCCATGATGAAACAAATGCATTGCAATCCGGTTCCTCCGAATTATAACTGTAAAAAAAAAGGAACAAAAAATTAATCATCTAAAATTTTTGGAATTAATTAAAATTTATCATTGGAAAAAAAAAGTTGTTTCAGAAACTATCATTAAACATTTAAATGTTTAATAATTAAATTTTTTCTTTTTAATTTTAATCATAATGCTAAATAAAGCACTTACAACATGACAAACCAATCTAGTGCACTTTCATCCGGTGAATAACTATCCGTATAATCTTCAAAATTATCATCAGTAAGAACCCATGTGACAACTTCTTCATGAGATCGTAACCATCGTAGTATTGTATTGGAATCCTTGAAATCACCTAAGAGAACAAGATGTAGCTTAAAAATTTTTAAATTTAGTTTTAAAATTAACCAATTTGACAGAAATATAAATTAATTTGATTATCATAACTATAATCTAACAGATTAATTAGAAGCTTTAAATATTGAATAAATGAAAATTTGACATTGTGGAATTTTTTAAATTTAAAGATATAAATTTTAAAATAACTTTTAAAATAATATGCACAGGTACTAACCATCATACGTGATCGGATTTTTTCGCCTAAAATAAACCAGGGCTGGAAATGTTGCAACACCAAGTTCACGAGCAACACTTCGGTCATCCGTTTTAACGACCTTCAAATAATTCTTAAAATTAATTACCACATTAAAATGTAATAGTGACCAAATGATTTATTTTTATATTCAGAAAAATAAAAGAAAAAAAAACACATAAGTGCATACTTTTTCACGATAATAATATTTCGTAAATTTATTTTTCTATTCCTTTTTGATGAGTTAATTTGTAGACGTTAAAATTTTACAAAGAAAAAGAATTAAACTATTAAATTTTATATAAAGACAATTGAAAATTTAAGCAATTTTGGTAATTTTTTAAAAAATGTTTATATAAAAGATGAAAATTACATGCATGAAATGTAAGTAATATGCTAATAGAATTTTTGTTAGGGGAAGAGAAAAAATTACAATAATTTTTCAACAACGAAAAAAAAAAAAAAGAAAAAGAAAAGAAAATAATTCTAAACAAACTTCAATATATCCGGTCGCTTCAATATCATCATCGATTTCTTCCATTTCTGCAAGTGCTTCACCACAAGTTGGACATTTCGCATATCCGTCATCTACAACAGGAATATACTTTTCGATTATCAATGAAATTAATTTTTAATCATAATTATAAAATTAAATGTAACTTACTCAGTTATAATTCATTCCTTTACGACTAAATCATTCTTTTGATGAAAAAAAAGAATGAAAAAATTAGACTAAAATGGAAATTTTTATTTAAACTACCTTAATGATATTTTATTATTCTATTATCTATGACAAACATTGTTATTGCTTTTATTTTATTGTTCTCATTATTATTATTATTATTATTATTACTGTTATTATTATTATTGCTTATCATCATTGTCATTATTATCATTATTATTTCTAGCCTATTACTATTTAAATAAATGTAGTAAATTACTTTTTTTTAGTACTAATTTACTTTAGAACAACAAAAAAGAAAAGCTAACAAAAAAATATGACAAGATTTTTTGTTGCATCACGAATAATTTCATCAATTTTATCCTCATCAACATCTTCTATCGTATTATCTTCATCTTGCATAGCATCTTGACGTGATGACGTTATCCGACGTGTTTCCTTCTGCAAATATAAATAGAATATGGTAGGAAATGAGAAGTGTAATTAATATTTCATTAAACTTTCACTTTTATTAAAATCTATCGGAATATTTGTCATCATTAATTTGACAAAAATTTTCACATCTATTATTTAATTTTAATTTTCCAAATTCTTACAGTAATATCGTTATCTTTCTGTTAATTAAGCAATTAAACAAATTTTATCATTAATATTTGCATTTTAATCTTATATATTATTGTAATAATTTTTTTCCAAAATATAAAATGAATTAATAATAGAAATTTTGAGTATTAAAATAAATAATTAATTCAAAAATGATAGAAATAAAAGATTGAATAATAATTAAAATTTAACAATGAGTTTACCTTTTTTGCATTATTTTTAGCAGAATGCGTTGCATGAGATTGTTGTTGTTGTTGTTGTTGATGATGATCATTGAATGTATCGTCTAATTTTGATGATTTACTTCGTTTTGCTTCCAATATACATAATGTTGATAATAGTAGAAATAATAATGGAGCATAATTCATTGTGATATAATATATTTATACTTCTTTTATATATTTAATACTAATAACAATAATAGTAATAACAGTAATAATAATAATAATAATAACAATTATTATTATTATTCATAAAAATAGAAATATTCAATTAATATCAATAGTAGAAGAATAGAAATTCGATAGTTGATGTATACACTTACGTATGTAACATACGTAAAATACGAATAAATCCAACGTGTAGTGTTGGAAGAAGAATGAAAAAAAAAAAAGGAAGCTAATTATATAATAGGAAAAGAATTAAATACTTCGAATTGGAATAAACCTAAAAAAAAAAAAAAAAAGAAATGAATATGTGCTTTTATTTTTTCTTATTTTTTTAAAAATATATTTTAAAATAAGATCAAATAACTTTCCCTCAATCGTATGTATTATGCAGCAAAATATCGTAGAAAAATAAGATAAGTTGAAGATACAGATTGTTTATAGATATATATGTGTATCTGTGTGTGTGTGTGTATGTGTGTGTGTGTGTGTGTGTGTGTGTGTGTGTGTTGTGTGTTGTGTATGGGTTATTTTTTTAACAGTGATAATATGTACTAAAATGAGTAAAGGAAAAAAAGTTGAATAATATTTTATTTTAAAAGATAAATGGAAAAGAAGAGAGGAGAAGAGAAGTTCAAAATTATTGTTGTTGTTGTTGTTATTGTTATTGTTATTGTTATTATGCTTGAATAAAATGTAAATCAACTAGAAAGAGTTTAGAAAAGATGATAAAGAAAAAGAAAAAGAAAAAAAAAAAAAAAAAGAGAAGAGATAAAATTGTGTAAAATTTTCCACATAGCAGATGTTACTGCTTTAAAACTAACAGTAAGTAAGTAATAAGCATTTCTAACATTCACAATTTTTAACTAAACTTCAACATCCTCTCTCTCTCTCTCTCCCCCTCTCTCTCTGTCTCTGTTTCTCTTTCTTCCTCACTTTTCATTCTTTCATTTAGTTTCAATAAATTGTTGAAGATTTCTTTAAATTTGCTGCCCTCTTAACTAACATATCTTCTCTAATATGAAAATAAAGATAAGTGAAAGGAAAAAAAAAAAGTGTCGATGAAAAATTTCTTATTTTTATTGAAAATAATGAAAATATTTTGTTGTATATTTTTTAATCAAACAAATATTTATTTGCAAAAATATATGAAAGACGAAAGAAAGAAAGAGAAAAAAAAAATAAGAAATTGATTAATGAAAATTAAATGAAAATGAACAGTGTTACTTTTCAAATTTATGTATCAATTTTTTTTTTTTTTGTTCCAATGAAGTGAAAATAAATTAAAATATCATATTATTTAATTATTTCACTAATTTGTTTAGAACAATTATCATTACTCGAATCCTTCATAAATTTTAAATTTCAAGTTTCACTTCTTTTAATACAACTTCTGAACTTGATATATTGGAAATTTCATTGAAATAGAAATAGCTAAAAGAATTCGCTATTGCTTTAAGTTCAACTCCACTTCAGATTTCATATTAAATATGCAATTATAGAATGAGTGTAAAAAGGTATGTAAAGAGTTTTGAATTTAAATTTGACAAATTTTGTCATATTTTATGTTTGAATTAACTTTTAATATTTAATTTGAAAATAAAACATTTCCTTTCATTTCTTCTATAATTCCTAATTTGCATCAATTAACTATAATTATACGAAAACAAATCAAATGATAAAATGTTTAGTAATTCAATAGTTAACAATTAATGATTATCAAATAAGAATAATATCTTATTGTATTACATATGAGAGAATGTTTTAGTACATAATTTTAAAATCTTTTTTTTTCTAGTTTCTTTCATTAATGTGCATTTCATGCTTGTTAAATTTTTAATTTATTTACCAATTAAATATAATATTTTTGTAAATGTAAAAAAAAAAAAAATTTAAGTACAAATTATCATATGCCAATTTTGCGCAACAAATAAGAGAGTTGTAATTAAATTGCCGTAAAGTGTTTTTTTTTTTTTTTTTTTTTTTTTTTATTATAATACTATGATATAAATATGAATTGCAAAGATAACATTTAATAGCAATTTATGATTGTTATATCATTCATCATCTTACCGCATTGTAAAAAATACTTTACTTTATGATTGTATGTTATTGTTATCACAATTCTCATCATTACAATTCTTATTGATTTAGATCATTTGCTATTATGTATTGGATCATAATTACGATAATATCATTTATTATTTTGTTCGTACAAAAAAAAAAATTTACAATTATTCACTTTTTTATATGGCTTATTGTATATGTAGAAGAAGCATACAAAAACAAATCTTTTACTTATTTTTAAAAAAGTATTAATATATATCATAGTTATTTCCAAGGAAATCAATAAATTGCAATATAACATGAAAAGAAAATTAGAAAAAAAAAACATAAACATAACGGAATAATTGCCCGTTTTCAATTTAGAACAAAAAAAAAAAAGGAAAAAAAAAACGCAAATTTAATGAACAAAAAAATTCTTAACTAATTTCAATATAGTAAGATAAAAAAATGACAAATAATAACAGCAAAAAGGGAATTATTTCCTCATATATGTCTGTGATGAAAATAAAGTGATCGTTACGTAATGTTAAACGATTCACATATCCTTATCACGTAATGTTACACACCTGAGATATTATTATTACGTAATGCTTGGAATAGCTTATGACGTTTAACGTTACGCTGAGACCAACAGAAAAAAAGGAAAAAAAAAAAAAAAAACAAAATCTATATCAATTAAAAAAAATTGATCAAGAAATGAATAAGAAGATCAAATGATCAATTAAATCACTCATATGAATTTGAAAAAAGAACAAGAATAATAATAAATATGATTAAATAATTTTGGGCAAAAATACAAATCAGATTAAGGAGATCTATTACTTCATTCATAATGCTATTCCGGAAATTAATTGTCATGCTATATTTTGCTTACAATATACAAGAAGATAATTTTGTAAATATTTATAAGAAAATAAACAAAAAAAAAAAAAGAAAATTATCCTCCCAATATAGTAATAAAACTATCAAACTAATTATTTACTGAATTTATATTATAAGAATAAATTGATGTTGTAACTTTCACGATCATTTGCACTACATTCTGAGGTATAATTTTTAAAAAAAAAAAAAAAAAAAAATTAATCCAGCGGTACAATAAAAAGAATTAATTTTTGAAAAGTTAATTTAGTTGTAAATTGCAAGGCAAAAAAAAAAAAATGTCCCCTATATTATTTAAATTATTTTTCAACAGTTTACGCATAAAGAATAAACATTTAAATGAATAGAAAATGACTGGTTGATAAATCGATAGCATAAGGATGAGTACTTTTTTCTTTTTTTTTTTTTTTTTCCCGATATTTAAGCTATTAGTTTAAAAGAGATGAATTTCCCGGAAATGACAAAGAGTAGTTTCTACAATGTAATCACAAATATTATGAAAGTTTTTGAACTTCACATATAAAACAACAACAGAAACCAAACACTTACATATGCTCTATTTTCGTCTTAAAAAAAAAAAACAAAAAAAAAAAACAAAAAAAAAAAAAGATCGATCTTTTGCATGTTTACTCCTCCTTTATACCATTCCCATTATCATATTACTCCAGAATTAAAAACGAAATTTCGTATTTGGACAATTTTACAAGGAAAAAAAAAAAAAAAAAAAAAAAAGAAATTTAAGTAGAGAATCAAAAGATTCTGTAAAAAAAAAAAAACTTCCCAGATGTACTGAAAACTTTGCGGATTTTTAGCAAAGCATATAAATGTAGGAAGGTCAAACAAAGATGTAAGATTATTTTAGCCAACCGGTTCGAGATATTTTTTTTTTCTTTTAATACTGCAAGTTTCTCTTCTAAGTACAATGCAGAGGAGTGTAAAATGAATATATAAAAAAAAAAAAAAAAAAAAAAAAACAGCAAAGTAGCTGAGATTCTCAGAAATAATTTAACCGAAAGTTCAGAATCCACAAATATTTCGCTCAGTTGTTCACGTGTACATTTAGTGAAATCAATTATTAATTCAATAAATGCTACTTATATTATATTTTAAAATGAATCTCAGAAACAGGTGATTACGAGAAACTTCAAGGTAATCCTAAGCAATACAAATCGAGCATATAGCTATCAACCGTTATTCGCATATGACCCATCCTTCAATACGGATATGATTACGTAGTCATTGCTGAACACAACCGTACATGCATTCTTGCAGTCATAATTTTCCAATATCAACATTTCGTTTCATCTATCGACGAAGATGTAAGACAACCATCGGCTTACATCGAAGATCTTTAGTCAATCAATGTGAAATAACAATCATATATCCAAATGGCATAAACAATTGAAAACCTTGCACAAACACATAAAAAAAGAAAAACAACTGACATTGAGAAGAACGTGAAGAGATAAATAAATTGATTCTGAACAGATAACAACTAAAAACGAATAAATTCAACTAAAATTCTGAACACATTACGTTCTACGCAGATTGTTTTACGTATTCCTTAACCGATTACTCACTCTTACCCGTCTCTAGGTGCTTGGAATAATCGCAAGCGCATGCCTGGCTAAGAAACATATGACAAAGGGTTTTACACAATTCCTGCGACAAACCAACCAATGGAATGTTTCTTCTACATATATATAGAAGTATATATATGTTTATATATATAGAGCACAGGCATTCTGAGTTATGAACGCGATCTTCTGGAATACCTATCTCGGTGATGCCTTTCGCCAGATCGTCTCCTTTCACGGCTTCGCGAACGTGAATTACGTCGTTCCTCAAACCTAAAAAAACTGGAAAATATCATGACACGCACTTGACACACTCAGCTTATGTTCAAACATCACTGTAAGTGTTCTATTCGTATTTTCCAAGCATAATATTAAAGAATACCTTCGGCCTCTTTTAGTACGTGATCGAGAACGTGATCTCAACCTTTTGTGACTTCTTGAACGACGCCGTTTGTGATAAGATTCTCTACTACTTGATCTTCGACGATAACGTTCGGGAGTTCGGGATCCACTTTTGTCACTATCTGATCTGAAGCATTTGTCTTGCTATTTTATCAAACATAAACCCAGAAAGACTTCGTCCAGTTTTACCGCAACAAACTCATTTTCAAAATTAAATTTTTCGAATAAACTTACGCATCTAACGTATTGTCAGCGCTTTTTTTGGTCGAATCTTCCTTACTATTGCCACGACGTCTGAAAAATCCAAAAATATGAAATTAAAGATATATATGTTAAATACATTAAAACTCAGTGTCCTCATCCCTCAACTCATTTCTCGAAAAAAGAAGTCAAATGACCAAATGATAGCGGAGGAAATTTATAAAATCAGAACCACTGACTCCACAAAAAGTGTAAAATATCTCTTCTACACAAATTAAAAAAAAAGAAGTGATTACCGTTTCTTCAGACGCTCCTTACTTCGTGATTTCTTCCGCTGATGTTGCTTCTTTGACTCGCCAGCAAGCTTTTCCTTCTTATCTTTTTTATTCCCTTCATCGCTATTGGAATCGAACTTCTTTTCACCTGGAAACACTTAAATTGGAAATCAAGCCCACCGGAAATGCAAAAATATAACACTGGCCATATAAATTACGTTAAACTCAACAACCATAGTCAAAAAACAGTGGAGCTTACGAAACATTACCGCTTTTTGCGAAATTAAACTAGATATATTGTGTAACAAATGCTGTTGAATGTTGTATAAAATTAAACCAATAAACTTTCAAAAAGAGAAAGAAGATATGAAATTCGTGGCATTAAATTGTTTCATGTTTTCTAACCGTAAAATACTGCAAGACAAACGATACATCATTATTAATATACTGAAAAGATACTGCTCAACGTAATTAAAGCAGTACTGAACATACAATACAATGACATTCCAACACTTCAAACTACAATTATCTTCCGAAACAATGACTATTATCACGGAAGCTGAGGAAATTTCTTCAAAAATAAGGATACGTTGAAATCTCACCTATTTCCTTGCATGCATTATTTTCATTTTTTGAAAGCGCGACACGTGACGACCCGTCATCGCCATTCTTCTTTTCCTGGACAGTAGTTTTTTTCTTTTCAACACCTGAAAATCAAAATTTCCAGTTCAGCCATATCTATAAGTACTACGACAAGCACGTGAAAATAGTACGGAAGTTAATCCATACCAAAAAATCCATGGGTGCCAACCCATCGGAATAAGTGCAAGTTGACGAAAAAATCAGTACCTTCAAAATACTGCCCTTATGGAAAAGGGAACTATATGTTTCTTGAAATGCTTAATCCACGGAAATGAGTAAACGAGTAAATGAAACTTTATTCATTTCCATGAATTAAGCGTTTTTCTGTTTAAAAGTTGAAAAAGTGGCACCCACGGCAGGTGGTTTATCCTTGGCTTCGAACTGAAGCTTTATATGTATTAGTGAGTGTGTCACATGGACTGAGATGCATAGTAATACCTTGGGAGGATTCTGTGGAAGAGAATCCATCATTGCTACTTAACTTGGCCTTACTCTTAGCACCCGACGATAGTACTGGAAGAAGTGGCACACTGAACAAAGCATCATCTTCATTACCACCATTATTACCATCACCAATAATACTTGACTTCTTCAGGAGTTCTTCGCCTTTCCTTTTAATCGTCGAATCGTCCAACTGCTTTACGTCAGCTTCTTCACTCGATTCATCATCGCTTTCAGCACCTAAATTGATCATGATTTTGAACTAATGATTAAAATAAGAGATTTATGTATGACATAAGGTAAGGATCGGTAAATGCATTCTGGATAACGTTGGAAAGCTAGCCGAATTTAATTTATCATGTTTTGTAGGAGGGATTAAAAGCTAGGACGATTGAGCTTGACGAAGGTCATAAGTGGTACCAAATGAAAACAAATGACAAACAAACAAACTCGAACCGTCACACTAGCTGGATGTATGCTCAAGGCTGAAACAATTACGGACTCTACTGATTAATTAATTCGAATGCGTAATTTCATTGAAAAAGGGACTTAAAATTTGGAAGTGGAGGATAATGTTCTTCTTAAAGAAATTCTAAGAATATAAGTACTGACCAGACATTCAATAGGATGCAATTTTAACTTTCATTGGACGAAATTTTGCAAACATGTAATGGACAGCGCCAAACATGAACCCTCAGAAGAGAATCAACAGAGTATGATAGAAAACAATCAATACTTAAACGGATAGTCAAAAAAGAAAAGCTGCAAAAAATGTAGTAAAAGCTTACCAAGTGTACACAAAGCGGCGAGAGCCGAGCTTTGGGCGAGAACTTTTGGCTGGGCTAAACATATATTCAACTTGATTAATTGATCGTTTTCAAAATCGATATTGTGGCGTTAAAATGTAGAAGTCACAAGACGGAAGTGACTTGTCTGATAGTTTTAAAAACATGAATGATATAACCTGTTACCTTGGAAACTGGGATATTTTTTTATTGAGATCACTGCTGCCTTTTCAAACCAAAAAGGGCAGAAATTGCAGGAACAATTTCAAGTGACGAATGCCAAAAAAAGAGGTCGTGTACCATTTGTTGAACGTTAAATTTTAAAATTAAAAATATGTACCAGAACGTTTAGCAAGTTCGATTTGATCCCTAGCAATACGGTTCAACTCATCATCTGTTGTTTCCAACAAAATTTCAGTCATGAAACGTCGCAAAAGCATAAGCTGCAAATAAGTTAGCATGAATGGCTGAGTAAAGGCATATGGAAAATCATGAAGTATTGTTTCCTTTGATTCGTCAAAAACTCATTAAGTTAACGTTTTCAAATAAAAAAAAAGTCTGACTAGAAAATGGGTTTCGAACCTTTTGTTGTGGAAGTTTCACAAAAGAATACTATGTCGCGAATTGAGACATGTCCAACTTGAAGTGACTAACCTTTATGATTGTGTAAATCACAACAGACATAACAATTCACGAAATAGTAACTCTTCTGTTGAACAGTAAAAGGAATAAGATATATAAAACATTCAGCAGTGCAACAAGTGTGAGACGCGGTACAATGAAATCGACATTTTCTTCCTTCTACCTTTCCACCTAACTCTCTTTCTGAAGACAGCAGAAGGATAGCGCGCAAAAATATCTAGATACTTACTGCATCTTCTCGTGTTTCTTCCTCGGTTCGGTAATCGATTTCCGTTGTATCCTTGATCGGTTGCTCCTGCTGCTTTTCCAATCTCTTTTTCTTGAGGAATACTGGCTCTTCATCAAGTTTAGTCCTTTCTTTTGAGTCTTCAGTTCCATTCTCATCTTCACTACTATCAGAATCCTAAAACTCGCACCATTAAGTAAAATAAAATGATAAATATTGTTTTCTAATATAAACATCAAACTAATACATTTATATAATAAGCAAAAAGCATGAACTGACAAATTTTCCCAATCCTTTAGCAGCACGACGAGCTTTTACTGCCTCTTCAGCAGCTCGTAATTTAGCTTCTTTCGTCTGTTTCTTTTGCCTTTCTTGCTCAGCTTTTTCTAAACCTTCACGGATCCATGCTGGTAAAGCTTTTCGTGTTTGTTGATCTGAAAAGCATGATTTTAATGCCGTCAGAATATATATATGATATTGCTACGCCAACGCTACCGTTACTTGCAAGGAATAGGTTCAACTGCCAAAACTAACCGATGAAAGGCATAGAATGAGAATTTGAAGGAGAATCCCGACGTGACGGGTGATACCAATTTGGTGGTGGTGCCCAACCAGGACCAGGCTTAAGCCAATGAGCCATAGCACCTTCTGGAACTGTTTCCGAATCATCTGAATCATTGTCACGTCGACCACTTTTCTGCTTCTCATCCCATTCTTTGTAATAATGCGAGTACTGCAATATAATCATTTAAAATCTAATGATACCCGGCTTATCCGCATAAAATGAGACTTGGCTTATAGTCTGACCTACAACTATAGATTAATATTCATCCTGCCCCTTAAACTACTGCTTGACTTACTCAACAAAATGATATCTCTTCTACACACATGAAATACAACTGGAAAATCTGAACAGGTTAGGTAAAGTAAAACAAAATGCATTAAGAATAACGTAAATCGAAAATGATACGAAAAAACTTGCTTCACCCCCTTCCTCCTCGTCAACACTTAGCTTTGCATCACCGTACGGAGGCGCCGGTGGAAACGGGCCAGGTGGTACCGGTGCGACGCCCATCCATGGCGGAACTGGTGGCATAAAAGGAGGAAATGCGCCACCAGCTGGAGGTCCAAAATTACTTGGTGGTAAGGGTGGTATCCAACAAGGCGACGGTGTAGCAAAATTTGCATCTGAAAATTTCATAGATAAAATTAGGCTGTGTAAGACTAGCAACAGCAAATATCCAGGCAGTATCATAAATGCGCACGATTTCACTAAAGTTTTTAAATTTACTGAAGTAAACAATACAATTCGAAAACGTACCAACAGGCATAGTAGGCAAATACCCACCAGGTGGCAAAAAAGACCCATTTACCGGTATTCCATCGGGTGCCGGTGGCGGATGCGATGGTGGTAGCTCCTTGCTTGGCGGTGGCGGTATAGAATCATTCGATGTTACCGGAGGAACTTCACCGGCATCTCGCATTTGCATCCATTTTTGTGCTAGCTGCGCCCAATTTACTATAATTTATTGATAAATACGAATTGTTGATTCAAAAACTATATATATTACAAAATGTTTCTTGAATTTGCGTTATCTAAATCGTTTATTTATCCGGAAGCGCTTTAGTTAACAGTATAATGTCAGATTTGCAAGGCATAAAGTACAAACAGATTTTACACTAACCCATGGACATAATAAATGATGATGGAAAAACATAATGGGTTATCAGGTATGATCTAAGCAGTCGTTATCCTCATTTTGTTATCACTATCTTACCAGTATTTTTAAAAGAGATAATTTCAGAAACAGACTTAAAAAGGATTAGCAGAGACAAGTTCAAATTCAATTTTTTATTCCTAAAGTTCCCAAGTTCAAACTTTTCAATAAATCTTAGATTGAAAAGATCAGCAAATTTAATTTGCTGTGCATTTGCCATCCTTACCTTCCGAATTCGGTATGTTCTGATAATACGATGCATCCAACCATTTCGCATTAGTTTCTGCCATTTTTATGGACTAATAATGTATCACGTGATCTCATGGATTTCCACGTGTATCCTTCAATTTAGAAAACTTTTTTTTAACTGAATTTCAACAAGATAACTAATTATAATAAACGTTAACTACTCATTTCCAGCTCAGCATTTCCAATTATATCTTTTCTTTTCATGCTAATGGAAAATGACAAGTGAGAAATACATTTACAATATAATCTAGTACAAATGTACCTGTTATTTATCATTTTATGAAAAAAGAAAGATATGAAAAAGTAGTATAGGATGGTAAAGCAAAGTACAAAAGGATAGAAATAATAAATGATGACAGAAAAGAAGGAATTCCGGATAAAACAACTATTCCAAGCATTTCTAGAAAGGACAAGAATACTACTTTCATTATTCTGTCATGAAAGGAATGAGTATGGAAAATTTGTCAGAAGGTTATGCAAACCTGAAACTTAAAAAAAAAAAAAAAAAAAAAAAAAAAATAACTACGCTATCATCACACTGATAAAGAACTACAAAATTAAACAAAGACTATGAAAAGAATAACAAAGAGTGATATATATGATAAACTTCTAGATCAGATTTGCGAACTAAAAGAAAACCAAAAAACTATGTATCCCGGTATTATCGGTGTCAACAGATAAATGAAACACCGCTAACATTATGCCCAAAAAATGAATGAAATTAGAAAATGATTCAACAATTAGAAAAAAAAATTCTAAATAATCTTATTCGAGAAGAAATATGATGAGTAAAATGCATCTCAAACTTTGCACATCTTAAAAGATTCTTTCCACATTTACCACTAAATGAACAGACCGATATTTCATAGTATAATATCTTGTGAAATAATTTTATAAAATCTCATCATTCCCTCATCATTCATATATTATTCCTGACAAAAGAAGTCTTGGGAATACCAGAGATTCATCACGATATCACTAAGTGAACAGACCGATATTTCGTAGTATAATATGTTGCGAAATAATTTTATAAACATTTCATAATTCCTTCATCATTCATATATTATTCCTGACAAAGAAATCTCGGAAATACCAGAGACTCATCACGAAATCCCAACTAAATACCCGGACCAAACCCCTGTACCTTAACGCTACCCCAACCTAATTCCTACACTTTGTCTTAACCTCTTTTCGCAACAAACTAATTCCAATCATCTATCCTTATTTCATCATATTGTACACTATTTACTTCTCTTCCATTGTCTGCTATCTCCATAAAATTCACATTCTCTCCTCTTCCTACTACACTTAATGATTAAATAAATTAGTATAAAAGAGTTTCATGAAGGATATGTTATGGATACCAATTTCACCTTTGCCCTTTGACTTTTTCTTCCCAAAGGATTCCTTTCTTTTACTTCTATCTTTAAGTTAAGATGCTACGATATCCATATACTGGAATAATCAATGATCAATCGATAAAACTTATATCTGAAAATCTTTTTCGAAATGAATCGAGAAAAAACCATTTGGAATGCATAATTTATTCAAGCTAAAAGATGCTCATCAATATTTAATCATTCATATTGACTATTTCATTTTATAAGTTCGAAAAATCTGTCATTATCAATTGTATATAGATCAGGTAAGTAATAATCTGACATTATCAATTGTATATAGATCAGGTAAGTATTAATTGCTCTAACACTAAAATGTATGGATTGATTACATTCATAGTTTCTCTCTAATAAAGGTAAAAATTTATTTTCAATTTAAATAAAATATATTAATGTTATAAAGAGAAGGCAGATTAAAGATTCCCTACTCTTTTTGTCCATCTTTCCATTCATGTAATAGATTATTAATAAAGCTTAATTTTTGCATGCTATAATGATAATCAATTTGCATCAAATCTTTTCCAACATTTTTTTCTCCCTCATTTTTTTTCACATTTCCATTCTATCCTAATCGAATCTGGCAAATTTTTCCACAACTATGGTGACAATTTTTTTTACACTACAGAAAATATGAGATAGTGTTTGACGTTAATCAGAACTATCATTTATTCGTCCATTTATTGCTCTGAATATTATTGTTTTTTTTCTTTTTGAATTTGTAAATTACTTTCGAAATAAATCCAGATTTTTCTTTTCATTTATTGTGAAAATTTTCTTGAATATCAAATTTTTTTATTAATATTATTTTATTGAGGAGAGAAAAAGTGCTCAATTAATGTACGAAAGTTTCTTCCCTTCACAATAAAAGTTTGTTTTAGCCGATTTATTGATTGACTGGTAAATGAAACAAGTACAAATACATCAAATAGAATGAAAGTGAATCAAAAAAGAGGGGAAAAATAATCATTTAACATCATTTTTTCATAAAATATCATAGTATAAAGAAAGCAATCATCAAGCATATCCCGAATTTAATCTTATTCATTCATTTTCGCACTATTGAATTGTAAAAAAAAAGAAAAATTACATATTATCTAGCTTTCAACTTAATCCATTTAGTCAGATGAGTGATTGATTAGGTGATTTAATTCCATGCCATAATCCGACCACAACCTTTTTTAAAAGAAATGAAAACATACTAGGACAGATGATTCCGAAACAATAATAAAAATAATGGAATTATTTGTTCTACTCTTCTTATATTATCCTACATAACACTGATTCTTTCATTCTTTGCACTTCCAAATCATAACATTAACATCAGCAAAATGAAAGACCGGGATGAATCGTTTACCACTTTTTGCCCATACAAAAAAAAGGAGAAAGGAAATGTTTTAGATATATTCTGAGAAGCAATATAAAACAACAAAATGCGACTCAGAAAATCTCCATTTAAATAATAATGTCATGCTTCTGTAAATGCATTAAGCAGGATATATAAGAAACATTATGAAACAACTCATTATGGTGACTGTTTTAGACGCAAAACATGGAAATGATATCGAACATTATTATAATGATCTCGATTTTTTTCGGAAACTTGATAAGCCGTGAAGTCATCTAATTAATCTAAAATATCCTTAAGTTCAATTCATTTTGCAAGTACAGGAAGTTTGTTAAACCTTACTTCCTGGATATGGTGTGAATGTTATATTATCGAATTTCTGTTCCTATTCTCCAATTCCTCTACTAGAAAACGACAGAAACAAAATATATGGAGAATTGGATTTTAAAAGAATTATTTTAAGAGTTACATTATAGTTGTGAACTATTCATACAAATTCAATCAATCATCGAAAATAATATCCCAATAACAGCATCCATGGGAACAGTAAATTTCATTCAAATTCTATTTACTTCCACTTCGTACCAGTGTACCAAAAATTCTATCATTTTCGAACTCACCAAGTACCCTCAAATCATATCATAACATACAAACCTAAAGTGAGGGAAATTTCCTTTTAACTCATTACTTCAGAGTCATAAATTCCCGGACTTGTTAAGGTCCTCGCTTTCCGTTTTCTTAATGTCATTCCCAAACTTCGTTCTGGGATAACGTGAGGTTTTTTTCTGACTGGTGATTTAGTCGCTTGTCGATTTTTGCGACCATTTTGTTTTGGCGTACGCTTTGCACTACGACTTTTCCTCATTTCGCCTCCTCTTCGACTTTCCTCAACATCCTGAAGAAAAAAAATAAGGATATTAGCAAAAAACGTACCTAAAATATTCTAAAACCAATTTTTTTCTTTTAAATTACGTGCAGAAAAATCAATAAAAACAACGTGCCGTGGTCGCTTCGGGGAATAACAAAGACTCTCTTTCGTCGCTCATCGAATTCTGTTCACAATCTTTTACTGATAATGTTTGCAAGGGACATCTTGGGTGGTGTGAAGGATGGATATCACCAATCAATATGCCATCAACAATTTCAACTATCGCGATCTTGAAATAAATAAATAAAAATATATTTCCTGACAATAAAGAGTCTTTTTTGGATTAGATTTTTGTCTGTAGAGTAAATGAGACAACACAATTTTTGGGTCACCTGATAAATTTATTCGACAACTGAGGATCGTTTCTTCAAGATACCTATTAGAGAAACAAATTTAACTCATGAACTACACATCATTTCTTCATGCTCCAAAACAATTATCATCAATCTCGGTCGACGTTGTACAGATATTATTTATTATCTATTTATACTATTGTGTAATGAGCATTTTCTATGAAATGAGCAAAGATCACCGTATTTGTCATGTATCACTTACTGGATCTTTTTTGATTTTATGTAATAAATCACAATCGGCGCATTTATATAATTCGTGATTTTGCGTTGCCTTATTCAACCGGTAGACACGATAACCTTCGCTTTCTGCAATGGCAATATTCATATTTCCCTGCTCATCAACTAGCCTTGTGTACGGTTCGTTTCCATCTTCGGCACTACATTCCCGTTGTAGTGGTGGCTCGTAATCTACACTGTAATCAATGCCAATATTTATCTGTATATTTTTTATTTACAACATTTCTTTATTACTCAATAAATTTCATGAACTCGTTACGGCTTCTCATATCAGAATCCTTTGATGAAACACACTTTGGAACACAAATGTCGCGTAATTGTAAAACAATGACGCGAAGCGATTTCCTATCCTATATTAGCTACATATATATGTTGAAAATCTTCCTAGAACTCGAAAACATAGGTCTCGTGCGACCAAAGTAATCGATTCGATTTTAGAAACAAAACTAATCTATTGCATACACATTTCATTCTGTAAATGAGCAAATCTAACCTGCTGTCCGCTTTCTGTTTATTCTCGTCAGTATCGTTCATTTGCTATAAATAAATGTTTTGATATATTAAAAAAGCAGACAACTAACATGAAATGATTTTGCTAAATTATGGATGATTTGCATCTGACCAAGACATCATAAAATTTCAAAGCAACCAACGAATTATGCATCCTTTTAAATTTTAACAACTATTTGTATCTCAAGAAAGAGAATGCTTCTCTGAACTAATTGCTGCAATTACAAAAAATATATAAATAAATTGAAATGAGCTATGATCACGCCTAATTTTAACATGTCCCATCTTCAATAAAATGAAACCCTATCGCAGGGATTATTGAAATATTAAACAATAAATCATGATATAGTTTTTACAGATAGTGATAGGACCTTATAACATTTTAGCAGAAATTCTGTTGAAAATTCCAGAAATCTTTTCTTTTTCATAGATTACAAAATGTAATGCTTTATTTTTTATAAAAACGACTTACCTTTGTCGTAGGTAAAATAATGTTTGATGGATTTAGTGCAGCATATTCGAATAGTTGTTTCACAGCTTCTTCACAAGTAATATGCTGAGATTTCAAGCAGCGAATCAATCTTTTAACTTCGTCTTTTATTTCACTTCGAGACCTACATAATATAAATTAATTCATGTGCATTCGCATTATCACCCCCGAAAAATAAATGAACCAATGATTTTATGAGCTAAACATGAACTAAATATGAAATCCATGAAAAAAATTTCCTTTACACACTGTGAAAAAAAGTTACCGCATGCCGCTTGCGCATGGAATTGTATTAGTTGTGCCTACCTGGAAAGAAAAAGTACATGATTTTTTTTAATATTTTACTTCTAAGTTCTGAAACTTTCAAGTAAGCACACTTTGTTCATTTTTTCACAACTTGTTCATTCACAACACAAGATTTTGAAACACTGCATAAGAGTTGTCGGAAATTCACGTTCGATAAAATTCGATAAATTGAAAATATCAAAAAGAAAAAAAAATATTAAGGCATTTAAACGAATAACATACAGGTCCAATTGTCCTAGTGTATACATTACTTCCACCATAACGCTGCGGATTGACGAATTTTGGTATACCCACCAGAGCTCCCAAAGTTTGTTGAGCTGGAACACTTTCGATATAATAATTCGCACTGCAACTAGGTGTCATACTTTTTTCCGGCTTCGTCGTTCCCTGGGTTCCCGATGTGGCCATGCTGTTTGTAGAAGATTCAGTGACTGCTAAAAATTTTTAACAGCTGGAGGAAATTTAGACATTAGGGTTCTAGACTGCCATTTCATAAAGAAACGATATGATTCACTTACCAGAAGATCATCTAACAATTCAAAATATTAGTACAACATTGAAAACCCATTTTACTGTTGAGGACAACGGGAAAATGAAAGTAATAAGGCGCAAATGCAGGTTAACAAGCTAAGACAGCTAAGTACTTTAATTCAAACAATTCAGCAGTCCGATCCTAGTTTAATTTACTCGCTATATTAAAGCTACTAACAAGATATTAATAAGAAATTATGCAAATACTCGGAAAAAATTAATGTTTTTCTCCAATACATACACGATGCAGCACCAGTCGATACAGCCTGATTTACCATCTGCATATGCTCGGCATTTGTACCTCCCTCACTGACACGATATAATTTGTAGCTACCATTTTCAGCGACTGCAATATGTGTCAATTTCCCTTCGTTATCCAAAAGACGAATGACTGGTGGCACCATTTTAGTGGCCATTGCTGCTGCGGATGATGGCTGTGAAATGATGATAGGCAAATAAAGCTGATTATTTGCTGCATCATTTTGCATTGTTGTCATTGGTAAACTGTAAACGTTTCGTTCTTTAGCATTTTACTAAATGGACTAGCTAGCTAAAATTATCACCGTAAAACTGTTAATGCGATTCAAAAAAGTTGCCAACCATGCATCTGTTAAACAGCAAAGAAACTGTGTCCCACATTTTCTAATTAAAGAGAGGATTGTTTTATTAAAGTATGCATCAGAAAAAAAGTATCCTAGCGATAAACTATCAAAACAAAATTAAAAAGAAGGGAAAGATATCTCTCCCTATCGCTTTATTCCTTTACTCGTAAATATGCTGCGACTTGTAAAGCGTAAACCAAACTTCAAAAATTTGGTCAATTTCAAATGAATTTTTTTAAAAAAGTACTTGTGTCTCTCAATAACATATTCAAACAAAAGCCATTACCTGATTCCATTACTGGTATTCCCAGTACACTGACTACCAATGTCGCCTACAACTGGTGATGCAACATGAACTTCCATACCATTATCCGATTTACTACTTTGTGAACTGCTTGCACTTTGTTTTACACCTGTTTTGCTTCTAGTACGATAAGAAACAGGTGATTTACTTTCACGTTCTCTTATCGATGTATTTGCTGGTTTACTTGCAACTTTACTTGGGGAAGAATTGCCACTTCTGAATGTCTTTGAACAGCCACTCCGTTGATCCTGCTTCTTTAAATCATTCATGAAATTATTACACGTCACTTTTGATTTCTGTCAAATCAGGAAATCAAAGATTCCCGGATCTCGTTCTATGATTTTTATTCAAAAATATTTTCGGCTAAAATTAAAGATCGAAAAACCAGAAAATCACACATTCAACAAATGAATTGCGTTTGCTTGCATGTAAGTCATCTAATTTTCTTTTGGGTGCACCAAAAACTGTTTTTCTAGCATGGTCCTATTTGCAAGTGAAATGCCTAAGTGCATACATGTAACACATTATGCCACATTATACATAGAAGATAACTGTGCACAAAAAGATCTGAATTATAATCTTAAAATTGCACACAACTCACCGCCAGCGCTTCATCGTTTGCCATTTTAACAACTTGCAACCGAACTCCAATAGATGTTACTTTTCCATCCATTAGTAAAGAAAGCTGTTCAGCTGCTTTAGCATGAGATAATCGGTGATTTTTTACTCGTCGGACAATATCTTTAACGATCGGTGCATCCCAGTCGTATTTGCTTTTTCTCCTTAATGATATATCGATTTTTTAAAACTGATTTAATTTAAAAACGAACCCTCACAAGTAAATAAGAGCTCTACTCCCCCTTAGAAGACATCTGCACAGGTAAGAAACAGCAAAATACATGTTTCAAAAAGTAAAATCCTAACTAAACATGCATATAAGGAATCATTATACAAAACTTTGCAATGTATATAAGGATTAAATTTAAAGTAACGAGTCCTCAACATCATCAAAATTGGAAGCAAATATTCGACCAATTATCTAAAACTACGATATGAACGCAATATGCTTAGATGAGTCGGTTCAATACAGTTAAATCGTCTTAACATAGTTCTGAAGTTTCGAAACATAGGAGATTTCCTGGAATATCAAAACCTTGCGCTTTTCATATTTAAATTCAACATACTTCGAATCTTCGTTAGTCAGATCTTCTCCTTCAACAGCAGCACTTTGCAAACTTGTCTGCAAGATACGACCAAAAATAATAACAACAATTATGAAGTTATGTTACTCTCCAATGAAATATAACAATGGAAACTCTATGGGTATAACTAAATCACATACCTCCGCAACTTCATTTATCGTCCTCTCTAGCGCATCTTCCACGATTCCATTACTATCACACTTGTTATCTTCATGCTCTTCGTCAACTACCTCTCTTTGATTACCAACCAGAAATCTTTCCTTGAAATTCCGATCCTCCGTTGAAAGTTCCTCACCCATAATCATTTGACTGCCAGTATTTCTTTCATTATCCTGTTCAGCTCCTATCACTGTTGCTACTTTATTGTCATTGTAAAGCATTTCCATTTCTTCACTTTTTACAACGTCTTTTCTTTCTTAAAATACTTATGTAATTAAAATTATTTGAATAGGAGATATAACTGAAATAGCAAGCATAACATACGCTTGTTTATCGAATAGTTTCGATAATTTGTTCACATCATGAAAAAGTCTATTTATCAGGTATCTGTCATGACTGCTCAGAAGCCAGCCAGCTCTCAAAGGACCATTTTTTCCTGCAGCCAGTAAATTTATCTACTTATCATCTTAAACCAGCCAATTGATAAATAAATGCATGGTCTGCAATTTGTTAGGAAATAAAACCTTAGAACCCAAAAGCAGCTAACTAATTTATAAAGTTAGCAAGATTCATAAAACTAAAATAATCAATTATCTCCGTAAAACAGCAAAAAATCGAAGTATTCCTCTAAGGATGATGTAAATTCCACCATAAAAAAAATTGAATCATCGAAGGGACCTCTATATATTCCTCGTTTATTAATAAGTGTACATATACAATTTCAGTAATGAATCAACAGTAACAGCAAATGGAGAAATTTTCAATCAGATGGATTGATTTTCTGACGAAGAGTTCATTTCGGGAACTTTTGAAATCAGTCTTTTCATTCGTGATAAAATGACAGCATTATCACAAAAACAATCCTCTGCCGTGAAGGGTGCGACGATTCGTACGGCATCAAACACAGTAATTGATCCGTCATTGTTGCTTTTCACTCGTATCTGATTCTGTTCTAACCATTCAATCAGCCTTTTCCGCCTAAAAAATCACACGTACATCAGGTGGTCAAATTTAATGCTACTTAAATCGTTAACATTGACATCCAAAGCCAAAAATCTGCATGGACTGAATCCAACATTTGATGTCTACGCTGAACCTTTCCGGAAAGTATGTGTCCCTTTTTCAACACCAATGATCCAACGAAACACATTTCGCAAATACATGATAATTTTAATAATCTTGCCTCAAATCACGACAGCAAAGAATAACGAAAAGGTAGGATAAAAAAATGACTGAATAAAATAATTTTAAAGAAGACGTCACTGAAGATATCTGCATTAAAAATTCAAAGTCAACAAAGAAACCTCTCCAAAACTTGTTGTTTAGATGATTGTGGTGCTGCTCTAAGTAACTTTCCAAGCCAATATTCCAGCTTCGGCGTCTTTTTAATGCATCCATCCGATAATTGATCATCATCCAATTTTCTCAATTGTTTTATTGATATACCGGGAACAACTTTCAATGTCTTTGGCTCTAAAATAAACATTATTACGCATATGAAAATCGATCTTCCACAACAAATCAAATCATATAAACATGCTATGAGCAACAACTACGACATATCCCATTTCACAGCATAGATTACTGTGAAGTTTACGGTATTCCTTATAGCCAATGTAAATATTATTTCTACTATATACATTCTATCACCAATAAAGGGTCCGGAACTCATGGATAGATACAACAAGTGGAAATGAGGAAATAAAGAAATTTAATTAAAATCGGATCATTAATCTGATCAGGTTTGGTCAACCAATATTTAAGACCATACCTGCGTCACTTGAGAAAATAATGATTACGGCTGAATGAGTGATTGGATCGAATGTAAATATATTGCCACAAACAGTTTTGTTGTTGACCAAATCAAGAGCTACTGGTTCACCACATAAATGATACATCGCGGACACGGACAAATTGAATACTGATGACGTACACGCTTCTTCCATATTATTGTGTATAATTTTTCGTCAGTAAATGAGTTGAAACGTATATCAAATGATAGGGAAGACGATAATGTTCAAATCTGAAACAAACCTGACAGAATAACTACATGAATATGCAAAGAAAATAAAACAAAATATGCAATTTCAATGCATGAATTAAGATGAGAATGATCAAATTGCTTAGTCAAAACTATCATAGCTGGAAAATAAATGAATTTTTAATAAAATTACACCATGTAATGTAATAATATAAGCAGAACTTTACAATTTTACAATTATGGAAGAGGAAAAGACAGAATCTATCGCAAACATTCAGAATAGATGAAATTTTTGAACAATTCAGATACACTGAACAGCATCGGAACATTAATAACTGTGCATACACTACAAAAAATATTGCATGTCAAATCTTTAATAAAGATCCAAGTAAGAAGTAATCTTCTCGAAACTTTACACAATCCATCAAAATATCTGACAATCCGTGCAAATAATGTACTCATATTTAACTAATTTTCTTTTTCTTTCCCTATATCTTAAACAGGAATTCAAGTACTCATTACAAACATTTAATCTATTATGGTTATCGTGTAATTGCTAAGAATTCCTTCCTATCAAATTAACTTCAAAATGGAAACTTGAACATATGAGCATAAGAATTAATAAATAGCAACTAATGTGTATTGTGAAGTAATGAAATGCTAAATCAGAAATGGAATACTTAAATTCCAAACTGAAATTAACAATAGCAACATGTGACACAACATAGTGAAAAGACAAGGTGGACACTGTGAAAATTTTCATCTCTTTGGCTTCAATCTTATCTTCAAGCAAATCGTTGGATGACAATGTTAACTTTTTGCACAACTCTGATGGGGACAATATGAAAATTGTCTGTCTCTTGAGCATGATTCACAAGTCAGAACATTGAATTCAATTGGAAATCGATAATTAGCATAAAAGTTTGAAAATTGAATATTATAGTAGAACATATTCAATTACTGCAATTAAGTATGCAAATATTTTATCTCATTATATAAATTATCAAATAAATAACTTTGATACAACAGCTAATACTTTACAATTTCCCATTAATCTCATTTGGTAATGTAATTATTAATACTATGCAAAATTTGTTATATGTAAAATTAATGCAATAAATAAAATTACATCAATGCACTTTTTTCTTTTATCTTTTAAATAATTTTTTTTCAACATTTAATTTGTAGTATTATTTTCATTCATATAAACTTTTGTAATATTTGTAATATTCTCTGGTGGTGTATTTTTCGAAGCATTCATAAAATTGTTAGCTATTTATAACTCAGATACTAATCTTGGATCTCTTAGGAAGTTAAATTTTTAGCATATATTTTATAAATTATCTTGATGATATTATTAATTACTTTAAATATTTGCATCTTTTAATATTAAATAAAATGGATGTAAATCATAGATATTACATATCAGAATTCTTTTTCTTTGATACTGTTATCAATGTTGAAGGAAATGAATGTGATAAGTTACATGTTCATATTGAATAATACAAGAAATATTCCATAATTAGTATTTTCTAATAATTTCTTTTTCAGATAGTTGAAATTGTTGTTATCATCAATGGAACAAAAAATTTATTTTAATATCAATCAGAAATTTTTGTTCTTTGGTAGTAATATTCATTTGACTGTGATAAAATCTCCAAATTTCATCATATTCAACAATATTGAATTAGAACTTTTCCATTTCTATGCAAATAATTTAAATTGAAAATTTATTGATTGTTCGAAAGTATGTCATCTAAAAAGATTATTATTGAAAATTATTTAATCCTTACTTTTACTGACATATATTTTAAATCTTATCATTCTACAATGATTTGTTGTATTTAATTAACTGTCTAATTTATAGCAATGTATGATTGAAAAAATTTCGAAAGAAGATAAAAATATTATTTTGGATGAGTGAATAAATTTGAATAATTGGTACAAAGAAATTTCGGTTCAATTTTTTTCCTGTTTTTTTTTTGTTTTTTTTAAAATTAATTTAATCTTTTCTTTATTACATATTCTATACCAATTTTAAAATTATATTTAAAAATGAATATTCATAGCAATTTATTGTTAAGATAAGAAAATTTGATGATCAAAAAATCAAAAATGCTCATAAGGCAAAGTTTTTTTTTTTTTCCTTTTTTCATTTTTATTGATGTAAAAAAGAAAAGGAATTTTTGTCATAACGAACATTTATGTAGAAAAAAAAAAAAAATTAATGGTGTTAATTTTTAAGATACGTTGCTATATTATCAGTAACTTATTTGAGATGTATTACAATGATAATAAAGCTTATAAGTAAAAGTTATGTCTTTGCACTTAATCTTAAGTATCGAACATTTTTGTAATAAAAAAAAAAAAAAAGGAAAAAAAGGAGAAAATATTACTATTGTAAAAGAGAATATTATAATTTTTATTAGATATAATCTAAAAATGATTGATTAATAATAAAATAAAAATGAACGGATTAATCTATTAAAATGATAAAATATGCTATGTTAAAGAAGAAGAAAAAGAAGAAGTATTAGAATGATGTGTGAAGTTTAAAATATCTTTACATTTAAGCTTAAAATATCTAAATATTTTTAAATCATTACAAAAAAAAAAAATGAATGATTGAAGAAAGAAATAGAAATGGAGGAGGAAGAATGGAAAATAATCTATTAATATGATATCATATTAATAGCATTGTTATCAGTAATTTATTTTTCTTATAAAAAGGCAATGCAATAATTACAAAAGGTATTATCATAATCAGCAATGAAAAGTTCTTGCATCATTCTTCACATTTTATCATTGTTTTCTGTAATCATTCAAATTTTATCAATAATAAATGATACGAAGTAAGAATACTTCTAATTTTTATTTTATTACTTCATTAATAATATAATATTTTTAGGTATTTATTCACCTAAAAAAATTTTCGTTTTAATATTATTACCTAAAAAAAAAAAAAAAAAAAAAAGAAGTTAGAACTTTTTAGCAATTAATGTAGCGCCAATTATTTTGTATGAATAGAGACAAATTGTATATTTTTCAAACAATTAATTTTATTTCAATATACATATATATATGGAACTGTATAAATTATATTTAAAATAAGAATGTAACAAAATATTTTTTTTTTAGATATCTTAAATTAATGGAAAAAAAATTGGGTGATAAATATCTTATGCAACAATATGCTGGTTACAAACTTTATAAGCAAAAATATAGTAAGTTTAGTTAAATGATTTTTAAAATTAAGAATGTATCCTTTTAAAAATTTAAATTCGTCAAATATTAATTAATTTTAAACATATAATTAGTATAATCTATTGAAGATAAGCGTGATGAGAAAATAGATTTGGAATATCGCCGATTTATGACATATCTTGAAAATGTAAAAGAAATTGAACAACATAATGAACGCTATGAACGTGGTGAGGAAACATATGAAGTAGCTATCAATCATTTAGCTGATCTGGTAAATTTGATTACAAATATCAATTAATCATTTTCTATTACGGTGCTCATTTCATCTTAGTATTTCATGATAAAATATTATTTCATTGTAACAAATATAACGCTAATAACTGTGAAGTATTTTTTTTTTAAATAGTACGTTTAATGATAATATCAAAATTTAATTGCATAATTTATTTAAAAATAATATTAAAAAAAAAAATGAGTAATTTATTGCTTAAATTACATATACTTTTCCGAACTATTCTACTGTTTTTTTCTTTTTTTTTTTTTTTTTGTTCTTTTTTTTTTATTTTTAAATAAATAGAGCATAATTTGAAAAATTTAAAGCTACCAGAAGAATTTAACAAACTTCATGGTTTTCAATCAAAAATGATAAAACGAGATGATTACAAAAATGTTGTTCGCATGAAAGTTACAAAACATTTACCGCGAAAAGTTGATTGGCGTTCTAAAGGTGCTGTAACTAAAGTAAGAGATCAGGTTTGTAAAGTTTTTCCCATTTTAAAATACATTCAATCGATCGAATTGATAAATGCAGTAATTAGCATTCTTTTTAAAAGAAAAAAAAAAAAAAATTTTCATAATAGTGATAGATTTTTAAAGATTAAAAAAAGTAAATATATTTTTTTCATTTTATTTTATTTTATTTTATTTATTTTATTTTTTTGAAGGGTTATTGTGGAAGTTGTTGGACATTTAGTGCAGCAGGTGCATTAGAAGGGCAACATTATTTACGAACAGGTGAACTCATTGAACTTTCGGCGCAGAATCTTCTTGATTGTAGTAGCAATGATATTTATGGTAATGAAGGATGCGATGGTGGTCTTATGATGGATGTTTGTTATCCAATTTTCATTTCATTTCAACAATTAATTTGAATATTTTTATTAAGCTTTTTTTTTTTTTTTTTTTTGTTACACTTTATTTATAAAATTTATTTCGAAAGAAACAATTAAAAATAATTTATTTATATGATTATAAAAATTATAACAAAAAAAATAAATAATAAATTTAGAAAAAAAAAAGAAAAAAAGAAAATTAAACAAAAATGAGAAGTATTATTTTGAAATTTATATTGTTATAGGCTTTTAAATATGTAACAGATAATGATGGAATTGATACGGAAGAATCATATCCATATGATGGTTATCAGGATAGTTGTCGTTATTCAAATATAACTCGTGGTACAACAGCTTATGGTGGTAGATTATTACCCGAAGATGATGAATTACAATTAAAAATAGCTGTTGCAAATATTGGACCAATAGCTGTTGCTATTGATGCATCATTGATGCGATTTTACAAAAGAGGTTAACAAATTGATAATCTTTCAAATCTAACAAAAAAAAAAAAAAAATTCGAAAAATTTTAACTAAACTTGCATTTACCATTTAAAATTTTTCATGCTAATAAATTCAACATTTTAAATTGAAATATTTTATGATCAAAAAAATTAAAAAATGAAATTTCAGTTAATTTTTGATGATAGCATTATTATGATAGTAATAATTTAGGTATATTCTCAAATTGGAAATGTACAACATCACTAAATCATGCTTTACTTGCTGTTGGTTATGGAACAGAAAAAGTGAGATTTAAAAATGGTACCCGAGAAATGGTTGACTATTGGCTTATTAAAAACAGGTCCAATCTTTTTTTTTTTTAGGAAATTTAAATTATAGTAAAAATAAAAATTTAAATATAGTAATATTATCTATGAATATTTATGTGAATATTTTTATTCTTTATATAATTAAGAAAAAAAAAAATTTCAGCTGGGGTAAACATTGGGGAATTGGTGGATATTTAAAATTGGCTCGAAATCAAAATATGTGTGGAATAGGACAATATTCCTGTTATCCATTGGTACCATCTGAAATCGATTAATTTGCAAATTTATTTGATAAATTGATTGTTTTATATTTCGTGTAAAATAAAGCATTACAGTAGTTTTTTTTTTTTTTTGAAACAAGACAGAAGATTAAAAAAAGATTTCAATCAAATGCAATTTCTTGAAATAACGATTTTTTTTTTTAAAGAATATTTAAAGATGAAAAAAAAATATATACATCTATGTAATCACTTATATTCCAAAAGATTATTTTCCCATAAACAAGCAATTAATATATTTGCTATCATCAAGAAAATAAATCGTAAAAAAAATTTTTTTTTTTTTTTTTTTTTTTCAACGATTCAATAATAGTATCAAAACAAATATTTACATTGTAGCTATTTTGCAGTGAAATTTTGTGAAGGAATGAATGATCAAATAAATCAAACAACTGAATCATTAATGATACAGTATTCTCTTAAAATAAAAGATTTAGAAGCATATCGTACCAGTGGAAATTTCCCGATTATTATTGTAAGGATAATAGAAGACTAAAGAGAAGGCAAAAAAAAAAAAACTGCTAAAGAATTTATGTGACATTATAGCATACATTGCGAATTATTTCTATACAGATTTAATTAGTGCTGAAATTTCGAAAAGCTAAAATAACAACTTCGACATTTGTAATATTCATAGCAAGTAAGTAGACAAGTTTTGCAAAGTAACAAAAAAAAAAAGAAAAAAAAAATGAAGTAAAAATTGACAACAACACATCATGAGATTTAAATTTAAACTTGATATTAAGTCAAAAATATATCACAAAAGCAGAAATTCAAAAATAAAACAAAATTAAAATAACGATATGGAATGCCAGATTTTCTAAACTATAGAATTATCACTTTCATCGATCTGCAAACGTAAGCTTCCCAACTTCAACAATTGCGACATTTGCTTTAATCTTCCGAATGATAACTTCGTTCAAAATGAATGAATATTTAGACAACATTTGTTTCTGAAAAATTAATCAAATTTTTTGTTGTTCAAATTAAAAAAGAAATCAATGAATGTCTTCGAAAGTACTTTTCATAAGCAATATTTGGAAGATTTCATAATTGGATTCATCTTAAAAAGAAAATTTGCATCGAGAAGCCAAACATAGAGAGGCAGTTGGAAAATACGTCCGCGTTTTTTCTTTTTTTAGGAATACTTGTTTTCTGACTCCTATGTTTAAGCTATTTATTCAACTAATACGACGAGAGAAAAAAATAATCCTGTCGAATTTTATCCTTCATTTGATGGATTTGCACGGAAATGAAATGCAAACAAAATTTTGATATAAGACGATTACTGAGACCTGATGATTAAAAAACTATTTATTTGAAATTTCATTAAATAAGTGGACTTTTTTTTCAGCTACTTCTCTTTCAATGAAAGCAGTTTCGAACGGCGAAACATAGCACTAACTTGAATTGATGCAGCCAAAGCTTCCCGTTCGTTATCAGGAATGCCTCTTCTGTAATTTTGAGCAGCTTCTCGTGCATTTTCGGGTACATCAACAAGAAAAAAAGCCTAAAATGATTGTTATCTTGAACTGCAAAATTTTCTGTTGCAAAAAATATCAAAATTTGTAAAATGAGCAATGATATCCATATTGATTATGAAATTTATTCGCATGTATTTTTATTGATTCCTGTAAAATCCTCAATAGTAGTTGGGAAAAAAAAAACACTTCAAGCGAATTTCAAAAAAATGATAATTAGAATCACGAAGATTTCATTATGATAAAAAATTTCTTTGAATCTTTAATTATTTACCAATAGTTGAATCGGGAACAGAAAGTAATATTTTTTACTTCCAGCTTCCTGAAAATGAATGAGTATAATAGCGAATGTTGTACAGATTTCATTTTAAATTATTTCATTTTACTTGTCTATTGAATTAGGAAAGATATGATTATTCTTGAAGCTAATTTAAAATTTCTCATAAAGTAAACATTTTCTCTACCCGAAAAAAAATCAACATAATTTTTTTTTCTTTCTTCATTTCAAAATATATATTGGAAAATGGTGATTCCAGTTTGAATCAATAAATTGATAAATGATATGGAAGAGAACAGTACATGGATAATGACTCGGAAAAAAATGATAATAATCTGTTTGCATTTAATCATCATATCAACTTTTTCAACAAAGCTATCATCACCTTAATAAGCTCGTGATTCATTCATTCTTTTTTTTTTTTTTAAGAACAATGGATAAACAATGAAATTTTTTTTTCTCCAATTGAAATTTGCAAAATTATACCGCTTCATTTGGTATTCCGTTGAAAAGGAAGTAGCACTGAAGGAATAAATGAGAGTCAGTAATTTCGCCTGAAACATATATTTAAAATTAAGAGAAAGTATGTGAACTTATTTATTTACTAGTAAGTCGGCTATATATAAAAAAAAAAAAAAAAAAAAAAAAAAACATTAAACGAATATACGATAATAATCATTAAAAAGTAACACCTTTAAATTACAGTAACCATGCGATCGAAATTCTTTGGTATATAATTTAAAAAATATCAAAAATTAACAAAATCAAACAAGAATATCGTACGTTTGAAGCAAACGGGACATAACGGAGTCATATCGAAGTTCCTAGCTGATACAGTACACCACAGATTGCATTTATTGCAGAGTAATGCAAAAAATATTTTCGTATTTGCATTATACGAAAAGTTAACTTTCCAGCTAAAATATTAACAAGTGGTAATATTAATTGTAATTAAAAACAATAAAGATAATCAAATGCTTCTTTGTATCATTGAAGTCAATAACATTATGTAGTTGTTAGCTTTTCTTGGGTGCGTTAGATTAGGTATTATCGAAATGGGTAGAATGATGAATAGTAATATTACTTGCAGCTATATAGTAAAATATACTAACACTAGGCCCTAAGATGAATGCTAACAAAAGATATGAAGCACATCAGTCTAATATTTTGAAAAAAAAAAAAGTATAAAAAGGACAAACGAGTGTTAGTACGATAAAAAGTTATAGATGATTATTCAATATAATAAATCTTAGATACTGCTCACAACTTCATAATGAACATAATCATATACAAGCTTTTTAAAGCAGTCTAATGATATAAAGCATTGAATTATTTCGCTAAATTCCCACATTAATTTGATTAATGAGAAAGTACGCTGAAAATATTTTTTAGTTATATAAAAAGTAAAAACAAGCAAACCAAACCCTGATAATTTCAGAACTGTTCCTGGCAACAAACTGCACAGCAAATTCCATCCAGCATCATCTTTTGAGCTTCCAACTTTTCTCATTTTGGGAACATTCACAAGTTTACACTTCTCATTCGATTGTTTATCATCCTCAAATATTTCACATAAAGAATAAAATAAATAAAAGTTGAAAAATATTGATCACTATACATAATGTGTATAAAATAAATGACATAATTTTGTGACTTTATTTTATACTATGATATATTTATCGCCATAGCAGGAATCATACGGATAGAAATAGGGAAGAAGAGTAGCACAAATTCTGACTGCAAGATAACTCTAAGTGTTGAAAAATGAATAAATAATTTAGAAATATTTTCGAAATGCTTATATTTTTAGCATGAATCACATAAGTCACTTACGTTTGTTAGCCTCGAAGTTACTGCATCCCCATATGCTCCCTCCATATATGTCAATAAGAAATTCGTAAATAAAATATTTCGTTGTCGACGTAATAGCTTCGTTAGATTTGCAAATAGATCTTCAAAAAATTTCAATTAACAATTCAATTTCGTTTCATGAAAAATCAGATATTATATTTCTTCAATGCAACTACATAATACCAATGACAGTTTCAAGCTATCGAAAGTTAGATCAATGAATTGTTTGGTAACCAATAATCTGAACTATGTCCTAGAAATTGCTTAATAGCCATATCCGGAAATTAAATATGTTACAACCGAAAGACACCATAGTTTTCCACACTTCGGTAACTCATCATTTTAATGAATAAATAAAATTCAAAATAGAAAAGTTTTTTAATTAAAATTAATGGATCGCTTCACTCCTTCGCCTTTCTTTAAATATTTCAATTATTTCTTTATTTCGACGTCTTAATACAAACATGATTATTATCCATTTGTGATCTAGTTTCATCTGCGATAATTGCTCAAAATTATGATTAACAAAGATTTGATACACTACAAAGCTTAATTATTCCAACCAATTATTATAGATATACAGTGTGCTATTTCAACTTTAATATTTCAAGCGGCATCACTATCATCTACGATAACAAGGTTCACTTCACATACTCTTCAACACAACGAAACACTGCTAATTTTTATTCACATAGAAATAGAGGAAAATATTTAGCTATTACTAAAACAAAAAATAACTTGCCTTTATTATAAACAAAGAGGCGTTCAAGAACTTGTCGGACAATGAATTGCACTGCCATTCTTGCTAAATTGAATGATCGTTGAAGTTCTCCATTTGGCTGATGTTTTTTCTTCCAGGCATACATATGAATCCATGCCAATTGTATGGCGTGCATATGTCGCATCCGTTCTCCAGCCCAACATTTCCATAATTCTCTCTCTTGATTCTCCAATGTTTCGTCAAGTGATTGCGCTGGAGCGATTTGCTAAAAAATTTTTGTTTTTAAATAATTAATTGTAACAATAATAATAATAAAAGAATTTTTATCGGTTTCCCAAATATCTTAACTGAATATTCAGTTTTGAATTTATTGAAGAAATAGTACAAGTTTCAATTCCCCGTTGTACACTTCTCAGAAATCCCTGTCATCTCGGTTGAGAAATCATTAAAAAATCTGATCCAATAAGTTTATCGATTAACTTAACATGACATCAGAATCCATCAACTTATCCATTTATTCTTTCACTTGAAGAAAAAAAAACCTAATATCATTAATCAGGCAACAATTAAATATGCCATGATTGAAATAAATTTTCAAGTTGCGAAACCAAAACCTAACCTATAATGATTTGATAACTTCAAAAATCAATTGAAAAATGCATCTAATTATTACAAAATATCTGAAGTATAAAAAAAAATCCGATACAGAGAAACAGCCACCAGTATGTCTGTATATGGATATTGTTGTACATCTTCGACATTTCTTCTATTTTCAATGTCAGCTTCCATATCTACGAGAAGCGAAACCTTGTTAGCATTGAATTCATCAATATTCCTAAAAATCGAATTTTCTACCACATGTGAAAGAGAAACTCTTCTGCTAATTGTTTACCACGCTGTTCGCTAAGTAAAAGTACGGCTTAACATTTTAAACAAAAAGTCTTTTTTTGAACATCGCTTAAAAAGAAGGAGAAAAATTCTTCATAAAATCGATTACTGTTGTAGAAGATCTAATAATCCTAATTTCACTAATAAAAATATTGAAGTGCTGAAAAAGTTCCGATACATTACATCTGTGAAATAAATCTTTAAATTTGAAAATAGGCAAGTAACTAACCGTAAAAGGTCAAGTTTTAATTCATTGTTATCATCCAAAATGATAATTGATCTGTTGTAACGTTGACCATCACCATGCATTGTTAGGGTTACACCATTCTTTGAGTGATATAAGTGCGTGTTAGTAAGTAGCAGAATATCACCACACTGTAAAAACATTTGGTTCAATTATTTCATATAAAACAACAAAAAAGTCGGAAATTACTTGCCAAAATTTTAATTTTCATAAAAAAAAACTAGACGGAAATTGTCGCCATAAGAATACTGTAAGCACAGCGTTAATGATTACTGCTCATAAACAAAGTTCTTTCAAATAAACTTAAGAACAAACGTTTATGACTACCCAACCAAATCGAAAGTTTTGTAGTACAAGTTAGTCATTTGTAATGAAAAAAAAAAAAACGTATCGACCAATAACTCAAGACAAAATCATTTCACTTACATCATCCTATTTAATCATTTAAATTTAAAATAAGTAAACATTTATACTTTAAATTAATACCTTTACATTATTTCGAGCAAAATTAGCATGTTCTTCATATAACACAACATCACACCAATAGTTTGCTGCTGTCATTTCGAGCTTCTCATCTCGACATATAACTTCGTGAATAAAGTCAGCATCAAGAACAAATATTTTCCTTTAATCATTTTAATTATAACAATTTAACTAAGAATAGCATGCTATATGAATAGTATGCAAAAGTGACTGAATAATGCACGATTTAAAGCGGACAAATTTTAACTTCATAATCTGATGACAAAATAACTTTTGAATGAATAATTTCACCAACTAAACCATTCGAGTGATTCTTTAAGCAAAAGATTAATTCTTTTACTATTAGTACACATTATGTATCTATGTCTAAATAGTCTTCATATTTTTGTATAAAATTCATTATTAACGGAAATACCTCGGTGGTGAAGTGGTATCCCAACAGCGCAATATCACATTATTTCGATCACTAACAAATAGAGCTATTGTCTAAAAATACAAATAACTTATCATTAAAGTCTAAAATATTTGTATCATCAAAAATGTTGTGCTTCGACGAGTTCACAATTCCAATAAAAGATAGGAAAGAATCATTCAATATTTTTATTTCTCTATGTTTTTTTTTCCGGAAATTTAAGGAAAAATTAAATGGGTAAGATGTAAACGTTGTTTTCAAACATTAAAATCATCAACAAAATTTACTTGTACGGTAATATCACTGTAACCACCAAGAACGAATTCATTCAAGCGATGAACATTCGCATTTCTGATTATATCATACACTCCCTCCTCATTAGCATATGCTACTTTTTGGTTCATGGGTGATACCGATGTTGTAGCAACAAGTTGACCATCCAAATTTCCAGGATCATCTGAAAGTGCAGGTGGATCTTCTAATACCATCGGCTGATCCCTTACGAATAACGTGCGTAATAAATTTATCTGAAACAAAAGCATCGCTATTTCGCTATCCTCCTGTGTTGCTACTTTTAACCGTAAATAATTTGACTGATAGATCTTAAATGCAATTCAAAATATTATTCAAATTCATATCCTTGTTATCAAAGATTAATTTAAAATGGTCTCCAACCTTGCAGTATTTTAAAATAATGAAACCAACCCTCTCTTTATAATCTGATACTAGAGTAAACTTTGCTGATGACTGATATATAGGAGTAAAACCATCATCAAGTTGACCACTGAAGAGAAGAACAGCAAAACCAGCTATTTTAAGCTTTCCATAAAGAAACAACTTCCGCTCTGTCAATTTTTTGATCTGAATAAAACGATTCAGAGATAATAAGCAACGATAAACGAATCAATGCTATAATTCACTAATGAGAGTTGACTCATATCAAAAACCTCATGCAATACCATTCATTTACTGCAACATATCTATCTAATAATGATACAACTGGCAGAAATGATAATTTCCAGATGTTAATGATACCAGTTACCACACTATTTAATTCAAAAAATTGAAAATATAAGATAAGAGTGCCGCGAAATTCCACCACGTCTGCCTCAAAAAATGGTTAAAACCAAATCATAGAGAAATAATGAATTAGGACACTAAAAATGAAAATAAAGCAAAATAGTATCAAGTCATAAAATGTGTGAAATGAATAAATTACTGAAAAAAGAGTACTTTAGCACGATGCATTCGAATGATTTGACCATTTTGTATTTGATCCGAAAAACTTTCCAATGATTGACTATAAATGATACACGTTGTATTGCTATTTGAGCTACCATCACGTAATTCCAATTGCGTCATAACAGAGGCTAAATGGATTGAAATTCTTAATTCATTTCCAATAATAAAATTATTCCACTACCTTTGTGACAAATAATTTATCGTAAACAACAATTATTATAATTTCGTTTAAATATTTCAAAATAAATGGTAAAAATATAAAAACAATCATACCATCTTCTAATACATCTATCGGTCGTGAACGTATCTTTATATCAGCTATAAATGCATATATGTTAACCTGTAATAAATAATTCTATTATTCGTCATATAAATTGAAATGTGATTAAGATTTTCATTTAAATGATAATTCTGTTATCAAATACAACATACATCTAAACATATATATATATGATGATAATATATTTTAATGAACAATTAATTTTGTTTCTTTATCATATAACTTTATCCTATTTTACATGAACATATAAAAGGCTTTGATATGATCAATTATTAATCCATTATGTAAATAAACGAAACAATTCTTGATTATTTTGAATAGAATAATAAATTTTGCCCTAAAAAAATCCATAAAGATTTAAAAATTTGTATCCTTACTTTTTTTTTTTTGATTGTTAACGAATTAGTAAGGAAATTATAAGTAATCATTTCATTACCACTACTACTTTATTATTCATCATTCAACTAATTTCGCTTTTAAATATCGTTGAAAATTTTCTACGTTATTGTAGTAAATTTACCTTCAAATTTTCATTAGCTATATGTGATAAATCATCCAGCTCTGCAAGCGTAACATATTGATACTCTTTCATATTTCAGAAATCTGAAAACACATTAAAAAATTCATTTCTCTTTTTTTTCTTCTATGAAAAAAAAAAAACCCCCTTTTACGGAAAATTACACCGGAAAATGACCATTCCAATGCTATATCTGTGTATTCTCGTATGAAGTTATCACTAAAATATCGCCAAATATCCATTCGGAAATTTCCACATACCGTAATGCTATATTTCACTTTCAAATTTTCCCCCGTCATTAACTCTTTACTTATTCAGAAATCATTTGCTTACTTAACTTGATAATTTATTTTCAAACTTCAGTTACTATTAGAAAAAATCTAATAATTATTGATTGTATTATACGAACAGTTTGGTAGTCAAATCAATTTCAAGAAAACTTGATTAGCATAGTTCATAATAGTTATCCTTCATAACGAAGGGCAGGATGAAACCAACGATGATAGATGATGTTATGATCTCAAAATCTATTTTTCAAATCTTATCAATTTAATATTTATAGTTGATTGCTAACATTTTTCACAAAAATATTGATCCACAATCGTTGATGACTTTGATGTCACATATAAATGAGAATAAATGCCCGTTCAAATAGTAGTAAATACGAAAAATATTTTCAAATTCATAAATTTCACTCAAAGTACATTGTAAATATGAACAATTTATTTATCCCTTCATAAATTGAAAATATTTTTTAAGAAACCCATAATGATATTAACAGTTTAGATATAAAAAATTTAGCAAATATGGAATGAAAATTCCTGGAGTACTTCATAACCTTTTCTTCCAAATTCAATTTTCCTTTTCATTTTTAATCCTAAAGCATATTTGCATAAATTAAAAATATTTAAATTCGTAAAAATCATCACATGTTACCATCACAAATCATTAAGTGCAATCAACAAGAAAGATATCATCACATTTATAAATAACCATTTGAAGCAAATCACAGCGAACATTTTTCTTTATTCATATTGTTGCATCTGCTTAATTAATAGCAAATCTTCAGGAGAAGGCTTATATATCCTCCCAATAATTACACGATCTTTAAATGTCTGAAAATTTCTAGTTAAATAAGCAAAATCGGAAGCAATTCTAATAAGCAGCTGGTAGTCAACATGAAATGTAATTTACGGGAATCCTTAATCCAAAACTTAATTGTAATTTAAGTGAGTAAAACATATTTTACATCGCATTTACACAAATAATGGCTGTTAAAGGTGAAGTGAACAGAATAGTTTGATAATAATATTATATCGTTAATTACAACTACTTCTTAAAAGTCCACATATCATCAAATCCAGCTATCATGAGGAAAAATACCGCAGAGAATAGCTGAACAATTATGATGATACCACCGAAATGATACTATTTGAACCTTACAGTAGCTGCACAAAAAAACAATTTTCAACCGGATAAAAAAATTAGTTTTTTTAAAAAGTAACCTTTGCTAGTAAGAGATAATTAGCAAATATAAGTAGTACGAGCGTAACAATATGTTGCCAATCTGTTGTTAATATCAACATCCAAAATTGAGTAGCAATTAAAACAACTTGAAAAATTGCCATAGTACTGATCAAAGTAACCGGATCACCACCAATTCGCTGAATATAAAAACATATAACAAACTGAATACTTCTGCATTTCAACCCATATAGCTAATCAATTGGTAGTAGGATAATTGCATTCTATATATGGTTCGGCAACAATATCTCGAAAAGCTTTATGATATCGGAGATATTAAAAAGCATCGTTTCTAACACTCATTTGTTAATGATTTAAATATTCAATCACCGTTGGTTGCGATTTGGCCAAAAGTTAAGTGGAGTTTCTACGATAAAAGTTTTCCGCCTCTATCTACGGCATTACATCTTACGAACACCCCTAAATTGTTTTTCCACAGAAGGAATCATATTAATATTTATTTCAAATCAATTTTTTCTTTTTTTTTTTTCTTTAAATAATAAAGTAAGCTCACATAAAAACGAGAATGATCTGAATCTCCGGGTTCCGCAGCGACACCTAATGTACCAATATTAGCAACAGCTTTGTACAGTTGTCCTTGATGACGAACAATCGAACCATCTGTATAAAGGCCATCATGCTCGGACCAACTGCAAACATTAATCTTGAAGAATTCATTGTTCAAGGCAAAAAAAAAAAAAAAAAAAGTAATAATTTACTCCTACTTTTTCAAAAGTTTCCTCAATGTACTTAAATTAAATTTTATTTTCATAAAATAAAAAAAAAGAATAAACAGCTTTACTTACAGCTTATAACGAATCGTTGGAAATTTGAAAATTAATAAAAGTTAACTGAATTACACTATCCAATCATTTAGTACAACGAATCTTCTGATAGTAGAAATGCTCTTAAATTATTCTATTCAATCCTACTTATTGATTGGATATTAGTTAATTTTCTTAAACTTATTCAATAGCATAGAAAAAATAATAAACTACATACTTACTCTGAATATGCAGTATTTATTGCGGCAGAATTCGTTGTTTGTGTCGAACTACCATCACCTCCACCAATAGCACCAATGCAACTACTACTGTTACTACTGCTACTACCACTACTACTACTACTACTACAACTACTGCCACTACTACTACTAGTACTATTATAACAACAATTACTACTACCACCATTACTACCAATTGTAGCTATCGTTAACCGATCCAACCGCTCCCATTTTCCAAGATGTGCCGCACAACGATGTATCAAATCACAGTATTGTAATGGTAGCAGATAGGTTGCATAAAGTGAAAATGATGTTAAAAATACGATACAAAATAGTTCCGAAACCCATAAAATGTCAATGTATATTAGTTGTGGCAAGCCGGATGGTGATCGTTGCTGAAAATTTTCCAATTCAAAATTCCTTTTAATTGCAAATTTCAGGTTGAAAAATTCCAAAGGTTATTGAGAAATAAAAAAACGAAAGCAAATCTATTGTCAGTTATAATTATAATAGTTACTTTTACATTAAAAGGTTTGTCTTTTCGTTACAATCTATACTTTCATGTGGAAATATTATCCATCTATTTTTAAAAACGTGTTTTCGGTATTAAACTATCTTGTAAAAAATCAGATTAGTATGTATCCATAATTTAAAAAAAAAAACTGGAAATGAAAATGAAAACTTACAGGTGTAAATACACATGGAACAAAAATTGAAAGATATGCCGTTGTTAGACCAGAAAAAAAGCAATGTTTAATTCGTAGGCTAAAATCTCTCATTAAAACCGAAACTTCTTCACGTATTTGTACTGAAAATCATATATGTTCTTCAGTTATTAAAAAAAAAAAAAAAAAAAAAAGATTTTTTCCAAGTAGATCAGTAATTTATAAGAAAACAAAAAACCATTACATACATGGATTAGTGCTACACATATGCACAACACTATCAACGTCAATAAGCGTAGGAGGATGCATAATACCGCGATACATAGTAGTTATCTTGGATATTTCCGATAGTGATTTTCCATTAAGAACAAACCATAACTTTGTAGCATAACAGCGTATTTTATATGATACGTTACCATGGAATAAGTATAAAAAGAAAAGAATCCTAAAAATTAATTTTTCTTAAACAGTAAACTGCAAATTATAATCAGAATTAAATTAGCTGATATCAAGGACGATGAAAAAAAACAACGAAAATTTAAAATTATAATTGTTTATTGCGTAAATACTCACTCAGTCTTTCTTAAATTCTTCTTTCCATGGATTTCACGATGTAACTTACATTTCTAACTAGAATAAAAAGAAAATATCTCATGTAAACTCTTAAGAAGGATTTTTAATAAATATTATATGATAAAATATATCCTCTTTCGTCTAATGCTCATTTATGAAAATTAAAATTCTCTTGCTATTGAAAAATTTTTACTCTTACTTATTATTTCATTTATTTGCTACTTCCTTTTTTCATTATCCTTCCCTATCTTCTATTGTTAATTATTTTCACTATGTTTTTTGAAAAAAAAAATTTTAATAGCAAACTTACGGATGCCCAAAATAGAGTAATGATTTGAATGGAAAATCAAAATAAACACGTGTAAAACTAAAAAGAAATGATGTTGCAACCATCGTAAACATTGGTGTTTTAACGGCTGCCCATTCAATAATATCCCATAATAAGCAATGAGCTTTTGATGCATCTTGTCTGGCATTTGTTGCTAATTCGGTTATCTATTTAAAGGTTTTTATTAAATTTAATTTACAAAAAATTTTTTAGCTTCAATTATTTTTCCTTCACAAATAATTAAAATAAGATAAAGAAAAAAAAAAAAAAAAAAAAAAAGAAACAACCAAATTTTTCTCCACTTACCGTTTTCCAAAAACATTTTGTTACCCGTATACCAAGTAAAAGACCAACACATGATAGCAAATATGGATTAATTAAATGAAATTTCTAAAATAAATAAATTAAAAAAAAAAAAATGATTAACTTATTAGCAACATGCTCAAATTGTTTGTGTTCTGTTTCACAATGACTTATATATATACATATACATGTAGCAATCAACGATAAGCTTAATCGATTATCAGGGAATAAATCAAATAAATAATCAAAATATTTGTGAAAAATTACCAATGAATAATGCCAATATGATTTTGGTAACCACCACATTGTCTTATACAAATTGAGATATTGCAAGAAGAGTGCTAATACGGAATAAAGGAATAATGTGCATTCGAAGAATAATTCACCTTGTCCTTGAGGCATTTCTGGCCAAATTGGATGAATTTGTGCAATTATTCTACCATATTCTTCATTCCTATAAATCAATTCCATATCTTCTTCTTTTTCATTTTTTTTTTTTAAAATTATATTTAAATAGATAAAAATTTACACTATTATCATTATTAAATGAATGAAGCGAATGATATTGAAAAATATGAAAAACTTTATGATAAATAAATTGTAAAAATTCATTCCATACTTCATTTACTTATTAATTGTAAATCAAATTCCAACTATACTATTTCTTATTTCAAAAAATTTTTATAATAGAGAAAATATCATTCTATTATCTTGTTATTTTATTATTTTCTATACGTATCTTTTCAGTTATCATTTACCTAAATATCTTTTTTTATTACAACATATATTATTAAAGAGTACTCTGTGATTAACTAGTGCTACATATTAGCTTCTATTTAGCTTTCATTATCAAAATAAGACATATCTAGCAAAATCTTCTGTTAATTCATATCATCTTAACTTTTGCAAACTTTAATTTATTAATATGACCTTTAGAAATCTTTTAATATTATCTAACAATATGTATCCACTCTAGTAGAATTCTTCATAAATTCAAAATTATCCTTTCATTTCTAAATTAAATGTAAATAATTCATACCTTTTTCTATCGTCAACCCGTACAAGATTGCTCGGCGTAGATGGCGTAACAGAAGCGCAAGGTCGATTAGCATGATGTCGATTACGTAATGTTGAACGACCAACCATATTTACTAGTCGTCAAATTTTCACTAAACTTACTTGTTTTAATCGAAATTGTATATTAATATAAAAGCCATCAATGCTTTATACATTAATATACTCAAATATTCAAATTATAAAATAGAATAATGATAATGCTTAATTGAAATAAAACTCGAAAACAATCTATCCCAGAGAATTTCACGATCTAATTTACATACATTTGCTCAAATGTAACGCAAAAATATTATCCTCATATCTTTTTCGAATATTTATATAAAATTGTATAAAATTTCTCTAATATCTCCTTGGAAAATCCATGATATTTGTAAGAATTTATGGATATATCTTATTCCATTAAAATGACCAGAAATTTCAACAACTTTTCTGTAATAATATGTAAATTTATGTTTTTTCTTTTTTTCTTTTTTATTCTTTATTTTTTCAATAAAATAATTTTTATAAACTGTTGTAATAATTACAATTTCAAATAAAAAAAATCACAGAACTATTAAACAAACTTAATGAAATTTGCAAAAATTTTCTTCTATTCGATCCTTTTTTCTTTTTTTTTTTTTTTTTTTTTAAAAAAAAAAAAAAAAAAAAAAAAAGAAAGAGAGAACAAACAAATAACAGTTTTCTTTCTAAGAATTTAAATTTTTTAAACAAATTTAAAGAAATTGAAAACTGATAAGTAAATGATAGCATTAAAAAAAAAAATGCACAAATGAAATGGGCGTAGCAAATATTGCAAAAACAATAACAATACGATTAAATTGAGCGAATTCATAAATTTTCTTATTTGTTTTATTTTGTTTTTTTTTTTTTTAAACAAAGCAAAACAAATTTTTCAAAAAGCTAAAATTAGACAACAAAAATAGCAATGAAAAAAAGAAAAGAAATCTTTTCCTTTTAATAAGAAAAGTGTAATTTCTATAAAACTAAATGATTGTCATATTCCGAAATCTAAAAAATTTGAAAACCAAAATGAAAGCAATGATAATAATATTAATAGTAATAATAATAGCAATAATAATAGTAATAATAGTGATAACAATAATAATAATAATAATAATAATAATAATAATAATAATAATAATAATAATAATAGTGATAATAATAATAGTAATAATAATAATAATAATAATAATAATAATAATAATAATAATAATAATAATAATAATAATAATAATAATAATAATAATAATAATAATTTCTGAAACCATTTACTTGTTAGAAAATAATTTGGAATTTTGAAATTACTACTGTTAAATGAGAAATGAATCATACTACAACCATAGGAATTGCAAAAACTAGAAGAATCGGAAAATCATCAAAACTATAGCATAGTGTAAGAATAATCCTAAAAGCTTATATCCCAATGTTATATTTCCCGAATGATGTAACCTAGACGAAATTGAATATCATCTATCTATCACTGATACATCTATCTTCCTACAATGATGAAAATCAATACAGGATGGGATATCACATGTGGTACTAAAATATTTAATCAATAAATGATATAAAGTAAATTGATGATAATATAACAAATATAAAAATATTTTAAGCATTTAGATAGTACAGGTAGAAAATAATGTCAAAATGAAAAAAAAAAAATATTTCTATTAATTGAAGCAATTTTGGTGTAGATTTTGAATAAAAAAAGTATAAATCCAATTAAAATTTACTTGTTGGAATTTTCACGATGAAATAATTAACTGTTAATACTCATTATTCATTCCAAATTACCTCCAATGATTTATTCTAACCCACTTTTAGCAAACTCGATTACCTAAAAATAATGCTAACAAAGTTGAAATTACTTTTCATTTTCAAGCATTCGTTTTTGTTCATCTGTTCAATTATTTCATTATTGAAAATTTTCAAATCTTGTTAATTTAATGAGTCGAATCAATCCAATATCAAATTGAAATTTTTCAATATTTTATAAGCCATACTAACATTTAGTCTTCGGTTTCTCCTCACCCTAAACATACAATTAGGATTTTAATATTAACAATAATTAGAATAAATCTATTAGCAGCAATAAAATTTATGTAATTAAAAAATGAAAAAATAACTACATTGCAAAATTGTTCAGGAATAATTTTCAAAGTTAGAGCAATGAAGGGAGAGAAAGATGGAAAATTTTGTAATGCAAATTAACGCAGAATAAACTGGAAATAATCCAGGAGGCAATATTCTTATCTTACAATTTTTTAGGTAATACACTGGCAAATGAGCAATGCAAAATTGTATAAACATTATTTCACAATTGAAATATATAATTTTATATTATTCCTAACATGATATTTTTATTCAAGTTCTAGATTTATTGAAATTTCCCGAGGAAAAAGAATTTTTTTTCAAACAAATTTTCTAAAAATTTCTTTCCCCTTTCTTTCAAATATTCATTTTTATAATTTTATAAGAATAAAAGTGCAGATTTAACTTTCGCAGAATTTTCGATATTTTATGGAATTTTCCATCATATTAAATTTGAAAAACATTCCCTCTCAGACTATTCACATTTCACTTGAAAAAGATACATACAATAACAGCAATTAAAATATAGCTAATTAGAAAATATGCGAATGGTACCAAAAATTAAACATATTTATCAAAAAAAGTGCATAAATAAATTGAATTACACTTACTCATATTTTATTGATTTTGTTAGTAATTTCATATTTTTTGACTACGTTACTTCAAATTTAATTTAGAACCATCCTACATATTTTTTACATGTTGTAAGCAACATAAATGGGATCAAGCATATCTTTTAAGAAAGCATCTCGTAAATGCATTCGCTGCTTTTCTCCTCGACTGTTTATAGGTACCACTCCAGGATCAACAATTACCACAACACCTACGATCAAATGATGCTCTTCCAGCACAGCAGATGTTATGGCTGGTACTAAATCTAATGCTTCTGATTCCGCACTTTCCGTTTCGGCAACCACAACCAATAGATGTGTCCATGTGAATACGGCACTGAAATTTTCCTTATTCATTATAAACAGTAAATAATAATTTCAAATTCTGAGTAGTCCCTTTCTTTCTGTTAGATTTGAAATTATTCTATCAAAACATGTTCATTGTTGATCATCCGTCAGTCAACAAAAGATAGATCACTTATGCCCTTGTGGTACTAAAATTATCATCAACAGCATTCCAGAGAAGTTGAAGTTATCGCCTCACTCAAGAATCGAATTCATATGATTAGTGACAAGTTAATTTACTTCGTTACCGTGTTAAAATTTCCATAATATAGAAATATAAAATACTGCAAGAGATTATATTCAAGCCTATTTCTTTCCCTCACCGATACAACATATGGCGAAAAGAAAAATGATGTATTTTGGAGTACTGCGCCAAAAGTTTAAAATTCTTTGCAAGCCAATTCACTCTAAAAACTAACACTTTGATATATCCATAGTAGCAAAAATACCCATTACAATTGTGTTTCAAATCTCATATAAATAACAATTAAGGAAAATTGGATGAAACTTTAGATTGCTAAATAGCAGCAGCACTAACCATTCCGAAATTTTCCGATGCGCTCGTATTACGGTTGCTTCGATATCCACCGGATGATATCTCATTCCACGTAACATCAATGCTTCATCCAATGCACCAACAACAAATACTGCATCGTGTAATTCTGCAACAACACAACTTCCTTTCTCATGCAATTATGTTGACCAGCAAGTTTACGACTTTCAATGGAATCAAGCTAACTTAGAAAACATGACGTTCAAGTACGATGAAAGTTTCAAACATATAACATTTCACGAGTACTATTAAGTCCGGAAATAGTTTAAGTTTTGTAAGCGCTTTCATTAAAACTCATTTTCACGAAATTTTTTCTAATCGAAAAAATCAAAAATCAATCATTCATTTTCGCTTTGGTCTTTCAACATAATGAATTGTGGTTTTCCTTACTCCAACGTTGAACAGATAAGTGAAGTTCAAAATTTTGAACAAGTTTAAATAGCCATTAAAAAACTATGGAAGAAAAAATTGACCTCCATCAGCTGTTATGGACTGTGTTCGTCGAAGAAAACCCAAATAACCCGTACGTGCAAAACGTTTAAGAGTGTCACCAGTTGTTAGCCTGAAAATAAACGTATACAACGTGGCTCTCCGTATTGAAACTGGTACATTATATATAGAAGCAGCTATGCAAGTCTGATCGATACAAACCAAAACGCAAAAAACGTCTATTAAATGGAAACAGTTGGTAAAGCATCTTCTTTTATTATTTCTGCTAATATATCGTACGTCCAAGTTCCCACACTTAACATTCACATACCAAATCTAATCTAAACTTACAATTATCTTTGGATTTTATTAGTTAATGAAATTGCTGCTAACTAAATTGCTATCTAACGTTGAAATAGTTACGAGTGTAAAAAGAAATAAAAGAATATTGTAATATTAAAAATAAGTAAGAAATGAGGTGGTAGCAAAATCATAAAACATAGTATAAATCACTAATTAATTAAGCTGAAGCAGTATCTAATATCACAATATTCATTTTAAAACAATCTAGGAGAAGTTAAACTAATGCTAATAATACATACAATTTTAAAATAAATTAGCTGATAACAAAAGAATGAGAAATAAATAAAATGATGATAAAATTAATTGTATAAATAATCTAATAGATGTGTATTAGTTAATAAATATTATTATCTACCCATAGTTCAATTCAAAAAGTTATAAACATTACCTTGCATTAAAGTGATCAGTATGTAATGCTTCTTCACCATACAACGTGAAATAACCAACTGCATTATGTGAACATCCAACCCAAATTTCACCCAAATGTGAATCGGCACACTGACCTCTAGTTTCAGGATTTGCAATTACGACTTCTACACCAGGTAACAACTAAAATGAATCATTTAATTTTAATCTATCACAGTTAAGTACTTCTTGTACGCTGAAGCATAAATTATTGGTATATCACCAATGTGTAATTTTAACAGTGCAAAATTTGATCATTCAAAAATGGAAGAAAATATACTTTTCCACTTTCCATTAATGCTATACTGTGTGGTGCACCCTTTTCAACAAGAGTTACACGATCATTACGCAGTGCTCGTGCATCAACGTATACTGTTGCCGGATCCGGACTCGCTGCTCCTTGCATACAGATTGCCGTGTTGACCTATAGATTAAAATAAATTTTTCAAAAAAAATGGAGTCAAAGAAATTAAAATAATCTAGTTAAATAAATTGCTGCAATGTTTAACAGCAAACGACAATCAGTATCGCTGAAGCAATACTAAAACAACTCAAAATAACACAAAATTACCGAAAATTGGGAACGATCTAGAATTTTGATGCAATTTGTTAAACATCTAAAAAGTGAAACACATATATACCTATGAAATATACTTCCAAAGTATAGTTTAATCTATTTTTCATCAAAAACTTTATTTATTTAGCAAAAAAAAAAAAAAGAAAAGAGTCTAAAATTCAATAAAAAAAGACACAATACCCGACAACCGAATGATGTGGACACTGCACGCGAATTAAGACCCAGAGGTGCAAAGAGCTTAGAAAATGCCGCACATAAAGCAACTCGTGGTCGTTCCTCAGCAACCACAACACAAGTCCGCACACTACAACAAAAATTTATGCAAACGCATTGAATGCTTGAAATTTCATATACCGTTCATGTGCTGTCTATGTAATGATATATTTTTCCACATGATTACATATAGCAAGAGTAGGACTTGATTAGTAGGAGGATAAACATGGTTTATATATTTAAGAAAGTTATAGAGTAATATAAATTTAGCTAAACTCAAATTATATCTTGAAGTTGCTTCATGCATACAAACGTAGGGTATTTAAGAAGGCAATTATATAAAGAAAACTTTAGATAATTTCAAAATTTCCAAAATCCAATCTAACTAAGAAAAAAAAAAAAACTGCCGTACACTTACCATGAAAGTGAAACACCTTTCTCTTTCAGAAGCGAAATCTGAGGTGCTAATTCTCGAACACAAAGTTCCATTACACCATAAGAACAAAACGTATCACGAACTGAAATATCAAATTGTTATTTAAATATGTTAGCAAGGTATTATTAATATGCGTAAGATTTGATTAAAATATTAAAATAATCCCAGCAATTATAATGCAAATGCATACGGTTGTTTCTAAAAATGTGCATTTTCTAGAAGTGATTTAAAATATTAGATTTCAGCGTATGTATATCACTTGAAAGAGATCTACTTAACTATTCTAATCGTCAACTATTTTTCTCAGTCTATTATCAAATTTAAAAATGTTCTCCATAAGATAACCAGTGTTATGATAGAGATAGAATTTTTTTTAAAAATCTAATTCGCATCGACAAAAGTAAAAAAAAAATAAGAGATAAGAGCTAAAAACCTTTTCGCTGTGAAACTGCTGTCAACCATAAGGCAGCATTTTGCTCAACTTCTGCTGGAGGAATTAACAATGAATGATGACCGGAATAAACGCTGAAATGAAAGTTATACAACCCAGTACTTTTTTTACCGTAACATCATTAGGCGACACATTACAAGGGCAGATGCAATTCTCATGATGAAATTCGCAGTCAAATGTATCAGTGTAGGAGAAATAGTTTAGCAATGCATTATTAATCTATAAGATTTACAACGATATAATATCTAAATTGAATATTAACGTGGAGATAGATAAATGGAAGAGCAATTAAACAGAAGAATATCACGTGAGATGGCTACTTTCACAACGAAATGAAATGATAGTAACGAAAACAACTGAAGTAAATAAATTTACCCAGACAGACACCAAAGTGTTAATCCAAGACCGCAATATGGATCAAGGCACAAAGTGATATGTCGTGACGGATATAATTCACACGCTACTTTTAAGCTCCTACATAATGCTGCAGCACCAGCGATACTGACAACGATCCCTGCTAGCTGTCCTGTAGTACTTACCGAGAAATCCTGAAATTTTTAAACAAACTATCAAACGCAATTCATTTCTAGCAAATAGTAACACTGTAATAGGAATCTGATCCATTCAACAAATCCTGGAAGTAATCAACAAATTCATCAATTATTCTAATAGTAGTACTTTCTCACCAGATAACAAACATCGGTTGATTTTCTCTCAAAAGACTCGGATTCCCACTTTTTCTTGCTAAGTGATGGAAGATCATCTACATCCAAAATTGTAGGCCATGCCTGAAATGTTCTTTGCATCGTTCTAGCTACTTGATTTACTTTCTTGCATATATTACTTGTTCCAGAGTTTCCTATAAAAGGTAAATAGATATCAAAAGTAAATTTACCTTTGCATCAATCCTCAAGGAAGCTTCTTTGCATTTGAGTAGTTTAATTAAAGCCGAAGTTGAGATCACTGCAACTGCTTTTGAGACATCTACAATCATCCGCACTGTCGGTAAAGTTATTTGGAGATTATGCGGATGTGGTGGTCGTATACAAACGGGTACTAGTCCTTTAATATAACTTAATTTAATAAGAAATAATACCAACTAAAACACTCCACTATACATTTGGAAGTCATCTTAACATTTGTAAATGAAATTTCCAACAGTTATTCTAGCATTGACAGAGTCATCCATTTCTCCAGTGATGCCACTACATACTGATCACAGCTTTATATGGAATTCCGAAAAGAAACTCATAATGCCAAATGTCAAAATGTTCCGCCAAATCACATGCTTGTATTTCAAGATCAATTATTTTTCAAATTTTAGTTAAAATTACACCTAAATCAGCAGTTCAACCTAATAAGTGCTGAGTTTCAGCGCCGCTAGCAAATTTTGCATACGATAATACTAAAAGAAAATTTGTTCTTGTCAAGTCAAATTTTCTATTTAAATTGGGTTATTTCAAAGCAAATTATCAGTATCAACGCACCTGCTGCCTGACATCCATAAAAGGCTGCAATCAAATCAATACCAGGTGGGAAAATCAAAGCAACGTGTTCGCCTGGATTCAACCTTCCCTTATCAGTTAACATCGAACCGATTCGCTCTGCTCTTTTTAGCAATTGAGCACAGGTTATACTTTCCGTCTCCGCTCCACGTGAATTCATTAGAGTGAATAGTAAGTGATCAGGAGATGTTTGGGAACGCTGCCGCAGAACTTCCATCAAACTAGTCACCTGCAATAAGCGTATTATGCACACAATAATTGTATTTTTATAGCCAAATTTTACTGAAGAATATAAGAAAATTTCGAACATCTAATAATTGGAATTTTTTAATTATTGACAATTTTGAGCCACACCAACAAATAAAATTGTAATATATTACTATGGTCATGCGCAAATAATGTAAATCAGATTCCAAGACATAAATTAACCTTTTCATCGTCTGCATTAATCTGTCTCCCCTTGGCAGCAGCAATTCGTACACCTTGAACAATATTACCAACAAACATAGCTGCTGGTCCAACATCACACTGTTGTTCGCGAGGTTTCGGCAAATTTATTACACAAGTATGGGGACACATCAGCAGGGTTGTTGGATGCAAAACACCGTCGATGAATCGCTGTCGTGTTTCCGATACATGGATACCACCCAATGGCGTCTGAAATACTTTGAGATTCATTTATCGCCATCATTAGAAATTCCATTCTCTAGAAAAATCTAATATGATTCTATTTATTTCTGGATGTTTCATCTTTGAATCTTACAGTACTAATAAGATTTTCAAATTAATTTCAGCGTTTTACTTACTAGTAAAGAAAGAGTAGTTAATATTACTGAAGAGAGTATAGAGTCCCCTCTCAAGAATAAGGAACGACTTACTTATGTACTTAACCATCAACTGTGCAAAAGAATATTTAAAAATTTTTGCATTTAGGGAAATCTTATTCTGAAGTTTCCTTTCTTTGAAAATTTACCTTCGGTAACTGATTGGATGGTACGAGAGCCAAACAATAAATTCCCACTTGATGAATACTATCAATTGCTTGCAGTACGCGACTCATCCACTGAAATTAGATTTAGAATGATTTAAAGTAAGCGTAATACAAAGCAAGTGTAAAACAGATATTGGGAACTTATCCTATAACAAATGAAGTTAATAGCCTAATCCTTGCTGCTATAACAGTCCTAATAATAGTTGAGAAATCTGAAAATGTCATCCACTACAGGACTTATCAAGTAATATCACAGAAAATTCGACGCGAAATCCAAGTGAATGTCGACAGTTTGCCTTATTTTCCAAGTCAAATCAACAGTTTGTCTTCCTTATTTTTTAACATTCCAGAAACAAAAATTCGTATGTTGTACACGTCAAAATTTTAACAAGAGAAAGTAAACAAATTTTATTACACTGAAAGAATCTTCCTCAGATACGCCGGGTTTCTGCTCAGCAACGATGCATATCCGTTCATCTCGTAGAACATTCACAGAAAATACAGCGATCCGCCCTGCAAGCAACTACTTTTAATTACATATCCTTCTCAAAATTTTTGACGAAGATCGTCACTTACTGTATGTCACTGTTAGAAGTTCATATTTATAAAAGGTAATTGTTCTTTGCTCTAAATACTGACAGGTTTTCCTTACGCCCTTGAAACACAACCAAAATTTTTAAATGAATAAAAATTTAAAGCTAATTCAAGAATATGAAAAAAGACATTAAAAAAACTTGAGTTAATTTTAAATTCATATTAAAAATTGCAATGATTCCAAACAACAAACCTCGATAAATAAATTTCATTGGTTCAACAGCTAGTGCTGTGGCAATCAAATCATCAGCACCATGTTGTCGGCCTGATACATACATTTGAGAATTACGATTACCTACCACAAAAATCAAACCATTCTGGAATTTAAATTTTGTGAATTGCAATGAAAACTTAATTGAAATATAAAAATGACCCATTAATTTAATTTTCAAGAAACAGATTACCGGTCCAAGAAATCCTAGCAATCCACTGCGAACATACGGCACTGGTCCCAATGGCTTATCATCATTACCCAATGGTTCCACCTATAATGGAGATTGACTTAAAAAAATTTTAATTTCATAAAATCAATCTTGGGTTCAGTAATGAGAACTAATATAAAATAAATTATAAAAAATGTTGGGAAAAGTGAAAATTGATATTTCGCTTCAAATTTCATTTAAAATAACTAAAAAATGAAAATCAGCTTAATGCATAAGTCATCACATCATAGGTTAAGAAAAGAAAGCTGCAAATTTTTTGAACCTTGAAAGTACTGGCTGATAAACCATCCAAACCCCAATAAGCAGAACCTGTGCTGTGTGCATACAAACAAATTTCACCAACTTCATCAGCCATACATAGTCGTGGTGGTCCAGAAAGTTTAACAACAACAACAACACCACCAGTAATTACCTGACCAGCATCCTAAAATTAAATTTATTTTACTTAATAACTATTTCAGGAATAAAGAGCTTAACAGACGGAATTCAAATAAGCTAATTTATTTTTACCTGTAAAGTTAATGATGTTAATGAATTTTCCTGATCTATGCGGACTACCGAATGGCTCAAAGCAGACATCGACAGGACACCACGACCAGAATTATGAAGACTTTCGTCAGTACACGGCCTGTAACAGAAACAGAAAACGTCATTTTTATATGATACATAAGCGAATATGTAAAAATTATTAAGTGAAACTTATGTTACTAAACGTATACAAAAAAAAAAAATAACTTGAAATAACTGTAAGATATCGAAAAAGTTGATTACTAATAGTTAGTGTGAAAGATTTTATCATGTAGTACCAGTGCTTTTCATTTGATGTTCATTACCACATTTATAACATATCACTACTGATCGATGCAAAAAGAGAGAAAGAAAAAAGAAAAAACCAAACCTTCGCAAGGATACAGTACCAGTTTCAGAAGAACCAGCACATGGGCAAACTGCATTAGGTCTTAAGCCGCGTGATTGGAAAATCGATGCAAATTGATCACAGGATGATAATGACCATGGATTTGCTCCATCAGCTACCAAAATTGAACGAAGCGACGATAAATTAATTTCCTTATGATCACGAGTTGCCAATAAACCCCAATGTAAATCACGTGATTTTACCAAAGCTGTTTTTGCTAAAGTGAAACAAAAGTGGTGTAATATTAGCGTTTGCTTGCAAAAAATGTTATAACATCAATAGAACTCAATTTTCTTTACTAAAAATCTCTAATAAAATGAAATATTAATAAAATTTAATTGCCTACGAAGTGATTTCTTCTGGTTTTTCATTCACAAAAAAAACAATATTTTTTTTACCTTGATATTTTGTAACCATTAACATCCACGATGCCGGATTGATTTTCATCAATGAATATGGAACAAAAATAACACGTAAACCAGAAAATACGCTCTGAAACCAATAATTACACGTAGCTTACAAAAGATTCACAATTAACTTTATGTTTTAAATAAGCAAACCAATCAACGTCACTATTAATTGAGTAGAAATGGAAAAACAATGGTGTAGGAAAAATTAAACGTCAAAAATTAAACGACAAACCGCTAAAATGGAATGCCATAAGCCTGCTTCACGTTTGAAATCAAGAACCGATACCATCGTATCTGACTCCGAATAATTCATTGCCAATGTTAAAGATCTGAAGCAAATAAATTAAATTGAAATATATATGCATGCATTAAAATGTGACTCGAAAAACAAACATTCCAGTTAAGCATACCTGCAATGCGATAATAAAGCCTGCCGAGTGATGCATACACCTTTCACACTACCTTCTTTATCTGTAGTATATTCGATGTATGCAACAGAATCATCCGTAACTCGTGGTGGTACTGACCAATCTCTCGGTGGTTTACTCTGCAAAAAACGCAGTGAATTAGGTACATACAATGACAGTACTATACGAAACTAATTAATACGGATGCAGGTACATTTTAGAGCATTTTAAAGCAGTCAATTATACTTCAAATATTCCTATAATTAGTCAGCATAATCAAATTAAATAAGCTATGCTCAAGTTTATATGTGTGAATTTGGATTTTTTTTTCTTTAAAATAAAACATCCCTAATGACTCATGAATTAACTTTTAACTTTGTGGAATATTTTAATTCACTACAAAACAAATCAAGTTTATTTTAAGAATCTGAAATAGTTTTCGAATTTGGTAAAAAAGTATATATAAAGTCTTCAACTTTAGAAGATTAATTTGCAAAAAAGCATATAAATTTCGGCAATTTATAATAATCACTAGTGTGCAAATCTTCGGAAACATCAAAACTGATGTAGGGTATCAAACAGATGGAGTTAATCTGCTTCTAAAACTACAGAAAATTTGGACGATAATGCCAACAGTGTAAGATCTGTCAGATTTAATTTAGAACTTTCTGATTACTTCCGAATTCCTATATAAACACAAATTAAACATATACTATTACTTTCAGAGGATTGCTAGACGCTAGTGAATCTAAAAAAGTGATCTATAAAATTTGACACTCATAAGGTAGTGTTTTCAGCAATAATTCATTTGCACCAGTAAATGCTCGATGATCATTTGCTAAAAGTCCGCTAAAACATACTATTGAAATTTACTCCTACAAAATCTTACCAAATGTTCAGTTGTAAGCCAGACAAGTCGTGGCCATCCTTTGAAATCAATAATTTCACTGCCAGGTATTAATGGAGCACTAGAATTAGGATAGCTCTGACTGTTTGATGAACGTTTCGGTAGACCTTTGTAACATGCATCAGATGTAAGAGCTACCTTCACACCACAACTTCCCAGCAAAAAGCCAAGTTGTTGGATACCCGCATCCTGAAATGAATAAATGTACAATTATACGTTGTTGCACTATGAAATATAATTTAAGTGAAACTAAGAAAATTATATAAAACACCCTAGAATGATTAATTATTCAGATGAATACGCTAATGATAAGTAAGAAGACTATTTGTTTACCTAGAAAAAAGCATCAATAATGCAAAGAAATATGATACAGACAAAAGGAAAGAAAGAATATACCCGTCTGGTAAGTGGCACTTCAACTGGTACTGGAATAATTCCAGCTAGAATACACCCGTAGAAAGCGACCAAAAATGAAAGAGGTTCCGTATTCGGATAGACCTGGACGAAAAGAATATCGGTTTTAAATCTAATTAAATTCCAAGACTATCATATAATGATCACTCTTCTGTTAAATTCTTTTACTCAATATACTGGATGCATTCGTGAGAAAGAATATCTCAATGTCTTGTAAATTTAAATACAGTGCGAAATTATTCGATTTCGCATCATAGCTTATCAATTTACTTGAAAATTTATCTAACAACAAATACAAAATCGACTGCTATTAATTTAAAAATATTTACCAAAGCTACTCGATCACCACTTTTACATAACTGAACTTTTTCCTTGCCAACTACGCCAGGAACAAGCTTTGTTAATAACATATGGGCAACTTTGGTAGCACGACTTAAAAGTTTACCTGAAATAAATAAAAATCTCTCATTGGAAAATTTACGTCAATCATTTTTCTCCGTAATATCGTTCTAAATACTTACCATATGTGAGTGAATAAGCCGGCCGAGCACAATGATCCAATACAACAGCAGCTACCATTCTTGGTTGTGCCGCACCATACTTATGTAATGCGGAATCAATAGAACGTGGCAAACTTGTAGATACAGACGCATGATCACCACGTGCTGGACAGATCATGGAACCTTCTGGACGTGGTGCTAATGGATCAACGACTCTAGCTAATGCTGTAATTTCATATTTTCTCGCATTAGACATTCTTGCATCTTAAAAAATGGATAAATATCATTAAAAGTAGATGCTAAATGAAGCTGTTTAGAATGTTAAATGCGGATTTTCAAAAATTTTTCCTCAAAAAAAATTAAAGAAACCTACTTCGAAATGAATAATCAAATTTCTGACAATTTTTTTCCTCATTTACCTAAAATGATCAAAAATGGAAATTTTAAGGAAGTAACCTTCTAATTCCACGTCGTCATCATTATAGTATTCATGTAGTGGCTTTTTCTTCGGTCTCTGTAAACTCATTAGCCGGCATTCATGCAATATATGCGATTCATAAAAATACTTGCAACATTTTAGATCAGACACTTTGACAAATTTTCGACCCAAACCCAAATCCGAAATTCTAATAAAAGTATTTAACTTCTGTTCCACGAAATTACGCTCATCTTTGAAACGCTTCAATGATAACTTCTTGTAGGAATATAATGGATTAAATTTTCTAATAGCTACCGAAACTCCCTCTGTTAATATGGTCCGTCCGAAAGGCGTATTTCGAGGCTGATGCTTTTTTAACGAACGTCGCAATGATTCCAGTACTGCTTCAAATGTTTCGTTTAAAGATTCCGTAGATGCTGACTTAGCAACAGTACCGTTGGGTAATCGACACGTGGTAGTCATCGAAGGATGAAAGGATTTCAGAAGCAACGGGTTGGTAGTATTTTCCACTTTACCACCGTCATTCAAACAAGTTATCGGTTCATCGACACCACAATCAGTTGTTACATTACCATAACCATTCGTTATCATATTTGTTTCGGGAAAATGTTGCAATTTCATAGGAAGCATTGCTGTTGAAATGGAATTCCGTAGCAATGCGGTAACGCTGGTAGATCTAACGGTGGTACCATTTTCATTCGACGAAGATGAAATTTTCCGTCTGCAAATATCGCTTATGCCGAACCGTTTGGATCGCCTGTCAATAGCATGTGATTCCCATTTTCGACGAAGATTCGTCCGTATACCAGCTTCGTGTGTTTTTTTCGAAACTTCAGCTACAAACTTAGATGTGATGTTGTCCGGTGAAGATACATGATACGTAAAATGTGATGGATGAGTGGGTTGCGAGTTAAATGAAGATGGTTGCTGTGGATGAAGAATCTTTATCAGTAGCAAAGACATATTGATTAGTCAATTAAATGATAATAAACTGAAGGCGAGAAGAATTAAGGATAAGCGAAGAAGTAAAAGTATATCAGATCACATCAATTAAGTAGAACATTCATGTCAACTAATTTCAAAATCGATAATTTAAGGCGAATTTACGATTGGAACCAATGTAAATGACTAGCTTTTCGAAATGCATTAAGATAAATTTATGGTGTAACAACGATTTAAATACTTTAGGAAGGAGAAAAAAAAAATGACTGATGAGAAGCATAAGACCAATATCCTACACAAGGTGTTATAGAAAAATACGATATAAAATATGAATCGAACATAACACAGTATTGTTATAAACACATAAATTAATTCTTATTAGATTCGATTTTATAAAATTAGTATTCTAAAAAATTTCTTAACCCTTTCCTAATTGGGTAAAAAATTTAAACTGCCCTCTCTTCTTTTTTTTTTTTTTTTTTGTTTCCAAAAGTGAAATAAAAAGGTTTAAAAAAAAAAAAAGCATTTTCTCTTTCTTCAACAGCTAATATACGTTCGGAAATAAGAGATGAAAAATGACAAAGTAATTAATGACATTTAGCATGTTAAAATTATTTTGCAATAAAATCAGTTATCTGATTTCATATTGATAGTACGTCTACATGTAAACGTATTTGTTTACAACTATTTCTATAAAAAAGAATTTTATACGACAACAGAATTCATAATTTATATATTAATATTATTTAGCAAATCAAAAAAAGGAAAAAAAAAAGGATACAAAATGAAAGAGAGGAAAGAATGAATGGAAACATAAAAAAAAGCAAAACAAAACAATGAAAATGAAAAAGTAAAAACAAAACCAAAAAAAAAAATGAAAAAAAAAAAAAAAAAAAAACAAAGAACAAATAAAGAAGAAAAAGAAAATAAAGTATAAATTGTAATTTGACTATTGTTCGTTTCAAATAATTCCACTAAGCTATAACATCGACAAAAACGCCATTTATCATACTTCTTTCATAATTCATTATTACAATCAGCATTTTTTGACTTACTTCAATCCCGTGCCAAGAACTGATACTAACTATTTATCATACTAATTCCATAATGAATTGCAATTTATCTAGCATTAAAAAAAAAAGTTAAAACAAAAAAAAAAAAAAAGAAAAATTGTATGCCATTTTTGAAATTTATGAGAAAATAGTACGATTTTTGAATAGTAGAAAAGTTTGAAAGTAGAAAGGAAAAGAAAAAATTAAAAATTTTAAAGAACAAATAGGCTAAAACGGCAACTTCTGATATATATATATATATGATATAGGGTTACGACAACTTAACATTTTAAAGAGAAGACAAGATAAAAAACAGCTTTCCATACTCAACTTGTCTTAATTTTAATTACAAAGAAGTTAAAAACGTATGAGAAAAAAAGAAAATTTACCGAGATACATCAGATGTCATTGCAGAAAATCGACAGATGAAAACATAGCGGTAAAGCAACTAAAGATAAATAAGCTAAGAACTCGGATATATATGTATATATTCTTCTCAAATTTTATAAAATAATGTAAACTGGCACATCAGTGTGTAAGACAGATGACTATTATGAATTTTATCTTTTGCTTTTTTTTCTTTTCCTTTTCATTAATAATTTTAACAAATTATGCCATTAGCAATAATTGTACATTTATTAAAATCCTTGAACAGTTTAAAAGTGTTATTGATTTTCAGATTTTAATAGTTAATAAAGGCATTTTAAAGGGATATGAAGTAATGGAATCCGAAGAAATAATAAAAATCAAGGAAAACCATGGAAAAAGATGAAGAAATTGTGGAAATCATTGCTGATTGATAACAATCTAGAAATTTTCCAAAGCAGTTTTTCAAATAACTAGCAAATGATAAGAAATGTGGCGAATCACACAAAACTTTCAACATAATAGAATGCGCTTAAGATTGTTTAGATGCAATGAAAGATGAAATCGTTCATATTTATAGCCACATATCAGCCATCAATCATCAAATCTTAACGTTTAATTAGATACAAAATTCGTTGCAGATAATTTCAACAATTTTTCATAGTGTAACATCAATTCTTGTGTTTGATTGTAAACAAAAATTCATTGTATATAATAATAATTCAAAACTACAACTACACATTACGTCAACGATCTATCCGATGATGTTCCGGGAAAATTTTGGCAGTAATAAATTGCTCTTTATAAAGCAGTTTTTCATAGTGTAACATTAATAATATACGAGAAAAAGAAAATTGAAACATTCCATTAGTAAACATGCAGTTTGGGGTTGTGAAATTAAAGCTCTTATACGTTACCAGAATTTTCTAATATTCAAATTTTACAAATTCTAAGCTTTGTCGACGACAGGAAAAGACATTTAATACTAGACATTTATGTGAACAAAAAGTCTACTTCTACAAAACAGACTAATTTGAAATATAGAAAGAAAAAGAACGAACAAATGTTCAGCTACTTTATAATCCCAACATACATCATTTTTTCTTGGCATTAAGTTCCGATAACTTGAACTGATAAGCATTAGTTTTAAAGTCTAAAAATCTACTTTTCAGACTTCAAAACTATCAACTAGTAATTTCATTTAAGTAATATTAGTTTTTCTGCTAAATTTTCAATCTTCTATAGACAGAAATATGAAACTTCTTAAGGGGATCGAACAAATAATTGCTTTGCCATTACAAATACCGAAGCGTAATATTGAACACAATAATAGATGCAATTGATAAAAGTAATTTAGTATTCCAATTAAAAAACAATAATTTAAGGAACTGTTAATCAGATTTGGCAACTTGATGAAATGCAACAAACAGAGTAAATGATAGAGAAAAGTAATTGGAGGAACAGAAGTTAAAAATTTATAACGATTGCCGTCCCCTTTCCATTCTAAACTTCTCCTTTACTTCCTTGTCTAAGTGCATGAAATCATTGTTCGGATAACAGAAATGAAATAAAAACACAAACTGACTCACCTGCAATGAATGTACTAATTGTTGAATTTTCAACGAAACTCTGACCGGTTTCAGCGCTGACAACGAGGAAACTAGATTAAAACTCTTTTTATCAATTAGACAGTTTAAAATAAGTTATTTCGATTGAAAAAAGCATAAATCGTAGAAACCGTTAGTTAGTCAGTGCATTACAGGTTCTTAGTGTTAGGATAACCACAAATGGATCCTTAGAAAAGCTTACGTAATCCCGATAAATTTAATACGGACTATTTATAGCAAAATAAAGAAATAAAAGAATGAAGCTACTAAAGTTTAAAAGGGATTGTTTAATTTTTAAGACTAAAAAAGTTGGATTTTAAATCATTTGTTAATCAGAAACCAAAATATATACAATCATATGCTTGCTCAAATACAAATAAGATTAAAAGCAATAAACGAACCGTCTTACATACAAAAGACGTCAAATTAACTTACGCACAACTGCGTTCTGATAATCTTGATTGGTTATATTTGTTACAGATATGTCACTTTCAGCAACGTCATTTGCGTAAATGACATCATTCTTCAATATAGCTTGCTCTGTATCCGTCACTTTTTTCATGGCATTCCGCTCATTTTCCTTTATAATCTTTTTATCCTTCCAGTCATCATCATTAGGCTTCTGAAAATATGAAACACCTCTTCACTGATCACTTGATAAAAGTAAGTTAATATGGAATCATAATTAAATAACAAAAGAAAAAGACTCGAAGTGTATTTGTTACTACTCTCAAAAAGTTGCCAAAATTCGGAAGGAAAAGAAATAAGTACAAAAACTTTACAAAATTCCTGAAATTTACAGCGAACCATAAACGATACAGTTATAATGAATATCGGAGTTTGCTCATAGTAATATCAACTAAAATTATGTCTGAAATAACAGAACAGTCTCGTTTTAAATATTTTATAAATAGCAAACTCAGCAGATAAATATAAGGAAAGTAACTGAATACCAAACCAGTAATGTACTATTTGGCATGCAAATGTTACCTGTTTTCTCCGATCCTGGAATACCCTTTGTACTACAACTCCATTTGCTACAGCAGTTGTTGTAATATCAGGTGGTGGAGCAAACGATGAAGCATCTGAAATTTAGAATTCAGAAATTTGACTGCTTGAAAAATACAAGCGAAAACTTCTGCTGACATTACTCATACCATATATGCCTCCAACTTAAAAAGCAATTGTGCCTTAGGAAAATTTTTTATTTACTTACATCCCCTAATTTACATTCTCACTTATTTACATCTAGTGCGAAGGAAAACGCTGAGAACAAAAGCTTTACCTGAATTTTGGGAGCCATTAGTTAAACTTTTCTTCTGCTGTTCATTTAGTGACAACGTTGATGATGTACCCTTGCTGCGATCAGTACTATCAAACATGCTATCATCTTCAGAACTGCTATCTGTATAACAATTTTACCAAATCAAATCAGATTTCAATCTGATATTTAGTTTTAATAAAATTAAAATCACTAAATTCACTATGAACCACGCTACTGTAGACTTGAATGATAGTAAATCTTAACTATTTGCGTTCAAAAATATTTGTATATTAAATAGAAGATCTAGAGGAGATAATTTCTGAATCGAAAAATTTTTTTTCTTTGTAAATCTCCGTTTATATCAGCAAATTATTGAAAATATATTTATAGAATTACCAGACGCTCGATGCCTTTCTCGTTTTGTCTCAGTACCACGTCGTTTTACGGGTGGCAAAATGTTCGGCTTTTCCTTTTTCCCTGCAAAATTGAAGCAATGTTATAAGGTTTTGAAACGGAAACATACTTTACTATTTCAATGTTCTTTCTCACCTCCTTTTTCTCTTCCAGCTTTGAACAGATGTTTCATCCACTTCGCTATTAATACTATTAGTAGCAAATAAAGAATCAGTGTGATAACGCAACACCCATTAATTTCTTACGACCCTCTTTCATCTCTATTTCCCAATCTTTTGCAATAATTTACTTCATATATATTAACTTTTGTAGTTTTATTCTCTATCAAAATCATAGAAGAAAAACTGATAAAAACAATGAAAATAAACCTTCGGAATATTCGGCTAATGCCTGTTGCACTGCTTCAGCATGTATTTCTGCAACTTGTTAACTGTTCGTGATTTGTTAATTAATAAAAGGAATGATTTAAATATCTAAAAACCTAATAAAATGACAAAATTAAAATTGTGGCATGTCTGGAAAGTTATTCCCTGATTATTCAAGGTATCATATCTTCAAAAATGATGTGACTGCAAGCTAAGCATGACCTTATGTAAACATTCATAAAATAAGTTACCCATCGCTAGCTACGAAAGAAAAACTCCCAACCAAGTCAATGATCACACTATCGATGGTCAACAAATACTTATTAGAGTATCTGGCCATAATAACTCTACAGCAGTTTTAAATATGATCAAGATGAATGGATAAGCTCAAAAAGACGAACTGATGTGTGGAATTCAATATTAATTTGAAATCGTATTTGATGAACAATCCCTGCATCTAAGGCACGACTTCAAGTAAGAGCAAGCAATAGTTTAGCAAGGACGAACTTGATGCCAACAGGATCAAAGGGTTCCGATGTAATGAATTTTACCTTACTTCCCAAAAGCTAAAGAATCATCAGTAAATATGCTATCGCATGCGTGAGGTTAGAGCAACAAATTTATTGCAATAAACATCATGCAAAACTTCATCAACTATATTGCATATATCCTCAAAGAATACCTGAATGAAAACGTGACTCATCACGTGTAAGACGCCGCTGGTGCTTCCTATGCGCCCTTGTACTTGGACTTGAAATAGCTTTACTACCTGCAAAAGAATTCAAGCTTCTAAACGTTATTTATCAAATTTCTAGATGATTTCTACAACTCTGAACTTATTTACATCATTTATTTTATGATTATCACATTTCTAGTATATTCTGAACAATGTTCGTTGTTGTAGAAACAAACTTCCTTATCTTTTTCATGTTTCTTTACAAAAATTGACACAAATTTTTCCAATTAAAAAAAAAAAAAAAATAAACCATACCATCTCTTTTTATTCGTAAATAAGGTCCCAATAACAAGTATCTTTTTTTATCATATCCTTTTTGCGTGATGTCGCCTTGAAATGAACAAACAATTATCAAATATTTTGTACAAATCATCAACAATCTAACAATCAAAGCACCTACCAAACGAACTGGTTTAATTACTGTCAATATAAACCATATATAAGATGATTCATGCATAGCTTTGTAAAGTATATCATTAATTGTCTCTATGAAAAAATTCCATTGAACGCTAGAGTAATTTTATGGATTTAAAATTTAAAATAACTTTATTAATGGAGATAATAATATTACTATGATTCATATAATTTTAAACATTTCACCTTCTGATAACTCTAAATCAAGCTGAGCAAGACGTTCACGTACGTCAGATGGAAGGCTTGATACATCAATAGCATCAACCATCACGATAATTTGATGGTTCCAAAGACACCGTCGTCCGCCGCCTGCAATATCAACCATTTAGAGATAAGAAATTAAAAAAAAAAAAAAAAAAAAGTAGGAAAAACGATAACACGGTGAATCGCGAATGCTTCACAGAAATCTAGTTCCAACGGTCGTTAATTATAAATGCAAAAAACTATGGTAACATACAACAGCATTCAGTGAAAATAAAAAACCTTAGCGTATCAATTTTTCAACAATCTTGAAACAATACCTTTTCTTAAATCATATCAAATGAAAATTTAAAACTTACAATGAAGTTATGTCACTCATCTACATTACACTTAAAATTAAAATCACATCTCAATGCCAGTTTAGAAATTGCTTCGTCAAAATGGTTTAAAATTACCTTCGTCAAAATTAGAAAAACGTCTAAAATTGTTCCCTATGAAGAAATGCATATATTATAGATTTGTTTATATTTATATATTTGCTGTAATGTAATTAACTATAATAAAAGCTTAAAAAGATTATTAAAGATAATAACGAATGAAAAGATTGAGAAGATTTTCTCCCATTTTCATTTTGTAAATTTATAACAGTTTAAAATGCTACAAACTATAATAATATAAGTAAACTTCCAATTGTAAATATGTTAATCATAAATATGGTACAAGAAACGGGTCACATGGTTCACTAAATCTATGGGAATATCTAGAATGATTTTAAACCAAAAAAAAAAAAAAAAAAAAAAAAAAGAAACACAAAAGAAAATCTCCTAATTATATTAAACATATTTTTCATCATCTATGATATCAATACTTAATTAGGCTTTATTCATCCGATGATTGATAAATAAATGAATTATGATTCATCAAATCTCAATAAAAGATATTTAATAAGTAACATAAATATAGCTTCTACAACTAATTATTCATATATGTTTCTTATGTGAAAAAATTTAATAATTGCTCTTTAAGTATAATAATGTAAGCATAGAAGTATAGATAATAATATATTATAATTGATTCGATTATTTTTTAGATAAATATAAGGAACTGGTCGAAATCTTCATATAAAACTTCATTAATTTCTTATCATCCTCTTATTCATTTCTTCTTTCAAACAAATAAAAAGAAATTAAAAGATGAAAGTTCAGAGAAAAATTAGAGAGAAAAAAAAAAATCAAAATTCACAGAAACAAAAAAATAAAAATTACAATATAAATTTTTATATTTTTGAAAATAACTATAAGTTAACACTGTCATTATTTCAGTAGTGAATGAAAGTAAAAAACAAAAAAGATAAAAATTAAAAGAACTAACTCGCTTAAAATGACTGAAACGAAATACTTGAAAATTCGTCGTATATTATATTCAATTTTAAAAAGATTTCACTAGTTATGTTCAGATAAGAAATCATTTTGAGAATATTTACAGCATATTAAACTAAAATATCTCAAAAGTTTTATATAATGTAAATGAAGTTACTTTCTCACTAATAATTTATTGTTCAAATAAATATTGATGATATCTATAAATCAATTTCGGTAACCTTACGCATAGCTATGATACGAACTCAAGATTAATAAATAAAAAGATTTTAAAAACAGTTCGTAACTATATCATTTCAATATTAAAATTGGCACAATAATTTATAAGTAGCACTAGTGATCCTGTAAGTATCATCATTATCATTACGATCAGCTAGTGATCCTGTAACTATCATCATTATTATTATGATCAAATAATAAACATACAGTGTAAAAGATACGAGTAATTAATATTTGTATATAAGCTTCATAAAAAGCATTTATATAAGTTGGAACAAAGAGAATAGAAATAACTGACCATTAATAGTAGTAGTAGCACTAACATTTATTGATTAATAGGAAAGGCCTGGAAAGCAAAAAAAAAAAAAAAACAAACTTTTCAAAGTAATAAATATATAATATTATTTTGCAGAATATATGCATGCCTATTTGTTCATAGAAATTTCAAACAATTGTTGGAAAAAAACAAAATATATAAATACTAAGTAAGGTATAATATATTCTATATTTCATTTCTGATAATATATAAATCAAAATTAAATATCAAAAATATAAAAGTTTTTCAATGAAAATTATGTTATATATATATATACTATAAATTATAATTTTCATAAGAAAATCTAAAAATTTTTTTTTTTTTCTTTTTTTTAAATAAAACAATAAAAAGAGAAAAATAACAAACCAAAATGTATTGGCAATAATATTTAATTCATCCAACTATCCATTCCATTCCATTCCATCCTTTATTCCTTTCCATATACAATAGCAAATAACATTTATTGTTGGGCAAATTTGTTAAACTATTTTTGAAATTTAATAAATTCCTATTTCATCTTGGCTCTTCTTTTTACACAGTTTTTTTTTTTTTTTTTCTTTTGAACTGAAACAAATAAAAGAAAATTTTTGTTAAATATATTTATCACTTTTTTTTTTTTTTTTTTTTTTTTTTTTTTTTTTTTTTTTATCCATTATATTTTTCTTTAAAATTATGCATAAAATTATGTTAAAATAATAAAGTACGTAATTTTTTTTTTTTTCACGCTAATCATTGTATATCCATTAATTGGAAATAAAAATATTCGATTAAAATAATTAAAGATAAATAAGAAAAAGAAAAAAAAAAGAAGAAAAAGAATGAAAGATTAAACTTTATGTAAAAATAGAAATGCTTTCTATTAGTCAAAGATAATAAAATTAGAAATGAAATTAAAATTGGTAAATTAGTTTATAACAATAATAAGAAATTATCATTTAATAAATTTTACAGCTATTATAAAATACTATTACATATGATAATATATGCAACAAATAATTGTTAAACAAAAAATTGTAAAAACATATTGGTGAAAAATTTTTAAGAAAACTTGTTATTGTTAATTTCTCTCATATAAATGTTAATTTTTTAATAGAAATGAAATAATTTTAGTAATAAATAATCGTAATAATTACATTGCAAGAAATTAATATGTAAATGAATGAGCAAAGAAAAAAAAATTAAAAAATAATGTTTACTTATTTAAATATGAAAATTTTCCTACATTTTCTATTATCCATAAAATGCTATATTTTTGTGATCCTTTTAAATCTTACATAAAATTTACAATCATTTTACGTTTCTTTTTTTTTTTTTCCTACATTTCATATTTGTTTAAAAAATTTTGTTCCGTTTAATTTTTTTTTTGAAATTTATAACAATTCTACGTAAAATCTCACGTTTTTACGTGATATTATTCATTAGAAGGTAAAGGAAAATTTTGGCAATAATATATGACATAATTAGAGGGGATGAATTGAATGAATAAGTTAATAAACTTAACGTTCTAATTTCACTTTGATATCTACGTTATGTAAGATTAAATTGAAAGAAAATTCTGATTTCTGAACTTAAAACATAAAGATACGTAAATGCGTAAGACTACGTGTGAATTAAGACGTAAATTTGAACACTTAAAAATACGTCACGTAACATGTAGATCTGCACGAATGCGTCACGAAATTAGCACAAGCAAAATGGTTATGGATCAAATTGCGAGAAAGGAGGAAGAAAACGTGTAAAGATGTAAATGTTGTACATACGATGAGGGAAATTATGAGGGAACAATAAGTAGTAGGGAGAAAAATTAGGAAGAGAATGATAAAGAAAGTTGAGAAAGGGAAGTTTTAAATTGAGTAATCAATTAATCACTTTGAATTTCGATTTAATCAATTGGGATAGATGGTATATCGAAAATCGAGAAGTATAAATCAAAGATCAGAGTGATTCATTGAACAAATGTTATTGGTTTAGTTAGAATGGATATCGAAAATCAAGAATTAAAATATCGGAAACGAAAATTAGAAATTAAAAATTGGAACATTTCACAGTCAAATGATATTGAATCAACTGGAACAGGTAACGTATCAGAACCGAAAATCGGAAACTCAAAGATAGAAATGATTTATTAGCAAAAGAACAGGAAATTAAAAATCGGGAATGTTTCATTGACCGAGTGTTATTGTATCAACTGAATTGAACGATATATTGGAAGATCGAAAATTAGAAATCAAAAATCAAAAACGTTTCACTCTCATAAAACTTTATCCCATTAAATAGGATGTAGTGAAAATTAGCCAAAATCAATGATTGAAATATTTTTCCAAAAAAAAGAACCAAAAAGTTAGGAAAAAAAAAAATTCCAATCATTTATTCTAATCAAATAATGGAATAATTAATAACTGATTAAAAAAATATTAGAAAACAATCAAAAGAATGTGAATTTAGAGAGCGCAACTTTATGACATTATACATTTCAAATGGAGTTGTTGGAAATAAATGAATGGGATGTGATGGAAAAGTGGACAAACAGATGGATTGGTTGATTCATAGTATAGCGGTCACTCTTCGTCCAATCCATTTTATCCTCTCTCTCTCTCTCTCTCCCTCTCTCTCTCTCTCTTCTATCATTCTTACATCTTAAAATTTGTTAATTATCTCTTTCATTTCTCATCCTGAAATATCTTAACTATTTTCACTTCATCAAATTTGTTCATTACAACTTTTTAACATTTGTTATATGTAATAATAATAATAATAATAATAATACTAATCATTAAAATGTATTAACCACAACAATGAAATTTTTTACTATTTGAAAAATTTCCGGAAAAAAATGATTAAAATTACCTGGGAGAAGAAAAAAAAAAAAAAAAAAAAAAATGAAAAGTAAAGTGAGAAATTTAAAATAGAAGTTAAAAAAAAAAAAAAAAAAAAAAAGGAAAAGAAAGGAAGAGATGAAATTATATTCATTCATTTATTCAATTGAATCTAAAAATCAAAAATTAGAAATGGAAAAATATTTGAGTAATATACTTTTATCCTATTAAAAAGAAGTAAACGATTAAGTTTGATATAATATGTTAATTGTTAATCGAAATAGGAAATGGAAAATTTTCTTGCCAAAATCGGAAATTTCACAATTATGGAAACAAAAATTTATTTTTGTGATGAAATTTCGGAAAAAAAAAAAAAGAATTCTATTTGTTATTATTATCAAATGGAAACAATCGACCAGATGACATTTCAAATTATGCAATTCTAATAACTCTGTTCAAAATTCATTTCATTTAGATTGTCGTAAATTTCATGATTAATCAAAAAAACCTCTTACAAAAGTTGATATTTCAAAAAATTTTTTAAGAGAAATTTAAATTTAGATATGAAAATAATAAATATAATTGATAGACATTATCAAATATTGCACAACTAATCATTAATACTATTACTTTTTACAAATTCTCGAGATGAATTTGAGAAAAATTTGAATTCATGTAATCAAATCAAAAAACAAACATAACAAAAAAAATGATTATTTAAGAATTGAAATTAATTCTATGCATATGAATAAGTTAATTAACATATATACTGCATGTTAATCATACACTATATGCTAAAACGATTATATAATATTGGAAATGAAACACCAGAAAATCAGAATTTAAAAAAATAGATTATAAAGTTTAATGAATGGTTAAAATACATCACTAAATATTGCTTATTTATCAGTAACAAATTGCTAACCTTTTTTTTTGAAGGATAATAATTATCACTGATTAATTCAATATCAATATCAACTACAACGACAACAGCAACTATCACTGTCACCACATAATCATTCGAATCACTTATCATTAGTACAATTAGTTATTAATTTATAACACTATTTAAATTAAAATCGAAGAAATATCAGTAATAATTATCACAATGGTTAATCAAAAGCAATAATTGTTAATCAAATATCATTAATCAAATGCAAATAACTCATTATATTTTTAGATAATATATTGGTGTAGCAAATATAAATTGACAAATTATACAATCAGTTTGATTTGAAGAATTCATCCAAACAAATTATTGCCATCGCTTATCGATTTTGTCGATTTATGGTAATTTATGCTTTCTTCATCATTTCTAACTAAAAATATTATTTATCATCACATCTAATCCATTTACTTTCTTCTTTGCTTTTCCCTTTTCTCATCTTCTATCATATGCTTTTATATCATAAACAGTTTAGAATTATTGACATTAAATGATGCAAATTAGGTAATTAAGTGGAAAATATCAATGAATTGGTGAAATATTACAATTGCATATATTATATAACATATGGCATAAATATAAATTTAACAAAACATTCTAAAATTATTTAGAGAAAATAATTGTCGTGCAGCTAAATTGCTTAATTTCTTTTTTAAACAAACGAAAAAAAGAAGAAAAAAAAAAGAGCAAATAAGAAATGAAATGAAAAAAATTAATTCTTAGAAAGTGATAAATTTTAATAACATAATCAAAGTTATGCAAAAAACGGAGTTATCGGAATTATAGCGGTGTATTATTGCTATTATTATTATTATTATTATTTATTATTATTATTATTATTATTATTATTATTATTATTATTATTATTATTATTATTATTATTATTATTATTATTATTATTATTATTATTATTATTATTATTATGTCTTTAATTGTTGCTATTGTTGGAAATAAATAAATGATTAAATAAAATGTCATTCGTATATTTTCTATGATGTTAAAATTCTCATTATTACAACAAACGATACTACAGTGTAATGCAAATATTTATCTATGATTAAAATGAGTAGTTAGTCTTTAAATGTCAATTTATTTCTGTTAAATGTTAAAATATGTCGAACTCTAAAAATATGAAATTATTATTATTGCAACAAAAAAAAATTTATTTTTTATTTACAAAAGTTTCTTATATATATATCCCTTATGCTAATATTTCATTTACTCATTTCTAAGCGTTTTTTTTTTTCTCAAATTATTGATGGTTAATTAGAGAGGATTGAAGTAAGCGTGTCCATAAGTAATTAACTGATAAGATATACGTGAGCAACGTTCTAAACAAGGAGTGAATTCTGAATTCTTATGAAGAATGGAATATATACGTAAATTGAATTGCAACACAATGAAACGTTACATGTAAATTTAATGAAAAGAAAAAGTACCAAGCGTGCCATATTCATTTCTCATAACGCATGCTAATTGATTACGATCATATAATTTTGAGGTGTACCATACGATAGCATCATTTTCAACTCGAACTCGACAAGCTACCGAAAAGTGTGAACAACGTTCGCTCACTAAACCGTGTCCTGGAAATTTGAAGAAAGAAAAAATTTTATTTCTAATAAATTTGAAATGAAATCAAAAGAAAAAGGTTTTTGATGTTGTGAAAGAATGCATATAAAAAAAAATTTGGTAGAAGTATACGAAGGATCAGAAAAATAAGAAATAAAAAATATGTAATATTTAATCGAGTAAATAAATACAAATAAATAAATTTTTAGCAAAATTGTGAGTATTTATTTTTTTTTGTATTATTTAATTTTCCGAATTCATCATAATATGAAACAATGCAGGGCATAATTTTAACGAATTTGTTTGTTACTGATAAATTTAACATATTATCTCTTTTATTTTATTAAAAATTTTACTTTCTAATTTCTTCAATTTAATAAAGCGGAAAACGAAATTGAAGATAAGAGATATTCGTTTGTGGCCATTCAGTGAACAAATTTTTAAATCCCAGGAAATTTTTCCCTTCTTGAATTTTAACTACACGAATCATATTTGAGTAATGCACAAAATCATTCAAGCATGAAAGTTAATTCATCCCTTAGTAATCCTACTTGTAAGCGACAATCGATATCATTAATTTTCACCGAAATAAAAACAAAGAAAAAGAAGCAGAAAAATTTAAAAAGAAAATCAAGAATTGTTTGACATCTATTTCTAAAATAATGCTAACGGTATTTTTTCTTTTTATTCGAAATTAAATTATTTATCAAAAAGTCATTAGTAGTTATATTATTAAAGTGCGAAATATAAGCTTGTTTTGATAGCAAATCTTTTAATTGAAAAATTGCATTTATCTTAAATATTACAGAATGATATTGAACACAAATAGATGATGGAATGTAGTTGAAATAGAATAAAATAGCATTTGTTATATTTTATTCATAATATATTAATGTCGTTTTTTAATTATCAATTCTTCCTCATTTTTATTATTTTTTCTGACGCTAAAATAATACTTCTGAAAACGGGAAAAAAAATGAAAAACTTGTCTGTTTTCTCTTGTATTTAAACTAAAATATGAATGACTGTTTACAGATTCAAGTTTAATTCAAATTGGAAATGATGCATGAATTTAAACTCAATTCACATAGAAATGATGTTAACGGGTTCAAATTCAAATTCAAATACAAATAGTGCTAGAAGATTTAAATTTAACTTCGAATAGATCGAAATGGAATACAATTATTAAAAATAAAAGAAGAAAACAAAATTGACAGCAATGCTTGCTTCCGTAAGTAAGCAGTGTTTTTTTTTTTTTTGCTTCTCTCTTTTTTGTCTTTCCCTTTACTACTGCATCTAAAATTAGACAAAGTAATTAATTCATTTTTGCTAAGATTGCCTCCAACAAATAAATGATTAAACATCTGCAGGAAAGAATGAAAAGAAAGAAAAAGGATAAAACAAAACAAGAAAGAAAGAAAAAGGACAAATCAGTTACGACTTATTCAATATGAATTTATTTAAAAATATTTTACTATCCACCAAAATAAGGTTTTTTCTTTTTTTTCTCCTTCTATTAGACTTAAAAAAATTGATACAAACTGGAAAAAAGAATAAAAGAAATTAATTATGTTATTTCACTTTCTTCTTTTTTCCAGCTGAAATTTTATTTGTATGATTACGCGATATTAAGAATTTAACAATTCATATATATTTTTGTCTTAAATTTTCAAATTTTATCAAATATAAGGGCTATGTAGTGTAAAAATAATATTTTGATTCATGGTAATTTGATAATGCAAAATTTTGAAATTTATTATTAATTTTTTAGATCTTGATGGTTTTCTGAAAAAATTTATTTTTGATGTATAAGTTTGCTAGTTCAAGATATATACAAATGAAATGTGGTAATAATTAGTTATATTTATTTCAAAATAAAATAAATGATAATGAAACGTAAGATACTTGTGAATTATTAAATAAATATGGGAAAAAAAGAAGTTGCAATTTCCATTATTTGTTGTATATTATATAATTTGAAAATTTGTGAAACAATTCAGATTTGTAAAAATTTAGAAATTTAGCTGTACAAACAACATTCCAGGAATAAAAATTGATAGAAATTTTCATGGAACGTTTAAAATTCAAGTTATTAATGATAACGTTATGTATTATTGAAGCTGGAAACAGATAAAATTTAATCATCCAATCAAAGCTTTTCAAATTACTGTTTAATATTTAAAATTTAAAATTAATTTTAGTTTTCCGCTTTAAATATATCACTGTGAATTGTTTCATTTTTATTCATCTGCATCCTAGTTACAAACTTCATTTTCGATGAAATTTGCTCAATTTATTGTTTTAACGCCGCAATTTATTTAGTATTACATCAGCAACCATTTAGTTTCTCATTTTAAAATACAATCTAATGCTTAAATATTTGTTGTCATTTGACTTAATCCGCTTAAATGACCTTACTACCACTATTGCGACAACACATTACCTTCCTTCTACCAGTCAAACTTATTTCCTTGTCATCTTGTGAAAGTACAACAAAATATTAAGCATATTACTGTGAAGTTATGTGAAGCGAAAAGAAAAAGAAAAATGAAAATTCAATAGTTAAAAATTTCAGTAGAAAAAAACTTTTTTAGCAAAGTTTTGAACATGCTAGTGAATAACAATATCAGTGATAGTAGTAGTAGTAGCATCATTTAAAATATTTGAATTTTAAGATTTAAGCAATACTTTCATCATTTTCTTGTATCAGAATTTAAAACGATATCTTTATAATATCCAATTTGACGACTAAAAGGTATACAAAATATTTGTTTAATTAATATAATTTAGATTTTCATTTCCTATCAAAGTATTGCGTTTTTTTTGCCTCATCTTTATTTCAAATTATTCTTAAATTTTCATTTTTTTAACGTATTGTATATCATCCTCATTTCTCAAAATTTACTTCCAAAGTAAAACTTTTGATACAACAGCAATCACTAAATATCCCTAGGCTTAACCATTTAGCTTTAACGATGGATGCTAATAAGTCCCAAAGAGTATTAGATTTAAAAACTAAGCCAGACATGGACACATATATGTTTATCCTTTATTTTATCGTTAATATGGCAAGGATTTATTCACTCTAAAATTCCTAAATACTTACTTTGCAATACTGTTCACATTATTTCCAAAATGATCAAAATGTTTGTTAATACTTTTGTTGAAAATATCTTGATTACTTAATTCGAATTAATCTCAAAAAATATTTTTTCCAAATATATAAAAGTTAACTTTGCTAGATTACTTAGTATTTTGGAAAACTATTGGACCAGCTTTTTTTGTTATCGTTTTATTTAAAACTAATTTATTTGGGAAAAAGACTTTCGAAAATATTTTCCAAATTTCATTCCTATAGTAGCCACAAATTATCCGATTAATTAGTGTTTGATTTCGCCAATTTCTCCAAATTGTTGATAGCATTTTAGTTAATTTTCTCGCTCACATGTTCTATGATGAAATTGGAAGCAAATACTGGGAAAAACCAGTTTTAAAATTGAATATATAATAAATGACATTTATATCAAGTGAACATAACATATCATCGTGATTTTTAACTTAATAATTGCAATAAACTATAACATAACTTACGCAATGAAAATAGTCATAATTATAAAACTGATTAATTTGATTTTCTTGAAACCTGTCAAAATCCTTTTTATTTTAAAAATGGGCAGGATTCAAATTTCAAATTCAGTTTTAAAATTTTACTTACTATTCCATTTAATTTTAACGAATATCTCATACTAAAAAAGATGCAATACACACTATTTTATTGCTTATAGCATCCACTTCACTTCTTTTATTTGCCGTATTGGTTTTAGATTTCAATAGAACTGTATAAAACAATCAAAAATTTGGTCCAATGAAATGGGAAAGAAATTTGTGTCAATATTTGCTAATTATCAAAGCTAACATAAAAATGCTAACCAAAAAACGTTGCAAGATGAATTTCTCTTTTTCGTCAAATTTTGTATTAAATAACATTAAACTTTATTGTCCAATACAGGAAATAATAAGTATGAGGAATTTTCAAGTTCCTATTTTTTTTCCGAGTAAAAATTTCTAAACAATTGCAATGTTTTTTCTGTAGTAATTATGATATAAATAGTAGTAAGAAGTACATCTATAAGCTTTTATTAAATTAAATTATTTAAGAAAGACAAAAAATTGAAAAAAAAAAATGGAAGGGAGAAAAAAGAGAAATTATTCCATCCAAAAAAAGGCATACTTTTTTTTGTCCTCTTTCTTCCATGCCTAAAAGTTCATTTTCAAATATCAATTTGACAAATGACATGCTAAGTTTTTTATCTTCCTTTTTGTTCTCATTTTTTTTATTTTTCTTTTTTGATAATCAATAAATATATTTACAAAATTGTCTCATGAATTAAGAATTAGCTCTGTGTTGTTGTTGTTGCTATTGTTATTGCTATTGCTGTTATTGTTATTGTTTGCTAAACGATAATATTATGTGAAATACGATGAATAACGAATGAAAAGATGATTCGATACAATGAACAAAAACTGAAAAACACTATTAGAATATGCAAAATGTGATGGAAAAGAAAAAGAAACTGACATTGTTGGGAATGTTTGGAAGTTATTTGAAGTTAGGAAAGGGAAGAAATAATCCGATAGAGTTGACAAAGAAAGTAAATGGAAAAAATGGCCGATGCTGAAAAAGATTGAAATATAGAAAAAATGATTATTTATCTGAGAATTACGATAAAGATATAAATAAGGATTACACTTAACTGTACATAAAGATTATATTAAATTTATAAGAAAAAAATTGAAAGGAATGTGAAAAAATCATACTTTATAGCGATATAATTTATTTATGCAAATATTGTTGTTAAATTTGTGAAAAATTAGGGAAAAAAACTTCAAAAATACGAATATAAAATCGTGAACTTTTTATTAAATACATAAAATTGATCGTCACAATTTTGCTAAAGAAAAGAAAGAGAAAAACTTTTTTGTTTTATTAGTTAAAGAAAGAAAATTTACTGTCTTATAAAGATTGTCCTTGTTAATGTAATGAAATGAACTAATTTAATTTAATAGAAATCAAGTGCCAAGTTTGCAGTAATTAAAAATTATTGTTTCAAATAAAAAAAAGAAGAAAGACAAATAAATAGGCGTAGTGCCATATGAATGGATATCATGACGAAACAATGTAAACAGCAAGTAAGTTGAGAAATTGTTAATTGAAAAATTGTAATTTATATTTTTGATAAAAGTGAAATATGGAAATACTTACCAGGTTTAATAACCAGGCAATAAAGTGCTTGTATGGATGGTAACAGCATTGTCATATGCAGTAGGAATATTTGAATGATTATTTTGGCAGATTGATTAGTATGAATAGCCATTGCTTTCTGTCTTTTTGAATTTCAATTTGAATTTTCGAGGGAATAAACCCGTGAGTATTATCGTAATTATAGGATATTTTCAACCAGTAAAGTAAATCGGGCACTTTAGTTTTGTTTTATATTCTCGTTGAATTAATTTTTCGCTTCTTTTGATTTAATACGTTGTCCATTATGAAGAAGCTCAAGTGATGATAAGCCAAGGAAGCAGAAATTTGTTGTTGTTGATAACGATGGATATGAAACACTTCTGGTAAATGAATTAAACGAAAAAAAAGAAAAGTCAAAAAAAAAGAAATCGCAGGAAAATTAATTTAATTTTTTTAATTCAATAGAGTGACTGTTACGGGACAACAATTATGGATTAGAACACTTTTTTATTTTCATTCTTTCCTTCTTTTTTAAAAAAATTTCAACTCTCTGTTTATTCGGAATATGCATAAATAAAATTAATTAGGTAGAGTAATTTTTTAGCAAATATTTTAGGTTTTTTAATATTTTTGCAAAATATATTATAATTTCATAGTAATAACAACTAGCAGTTTTAGTAGCAGTAATAGTAGTAATAGTGATAGTAGTAAATATGCAAATAATTGTAGTAAATTCAATAATAAATGTTTAATTAGGATTTTCGACAAAAAATTTTTTAATAAATATTATAAATTCAAAAATGAAAAAAAAAACTATTTGTTCATTCCAATCAAAAATTAATAAATAATCAAATTATTAGTAAGAATAACCAATAAATGGGATGCAACTATTTACTGTAGAAGAATGTATTTGTATAAAATGGATAAAGAAAGAAAAATTCCGCTTTTTGGACTAGTGGAATCCGGTAATGTAAATAAAAAGAAGTCCAGTTGTCTCCTCTTCTTCCCCTCCTCCTTTTCCTTTTCCTTCTATTTCCTCCATTCCTTTCGTTAAGATAGAAAATTGGATGGCATTTGTATGGGTGTGGTGTTTAAATTAATGACACTTTTTAAAAACAGAAAGGAATTCATGGGCGGGCCATTTAACTTTTCTCCATCTACTCCCCCGCTTTTTCTCGTATTCTCATCTCTTTGATCCGATGATAATTGAAAGGGAGGGGTTTCGAAATATTCGCTTTATCTGAAGATATACATTTTACATACATATATATTATTTCTAACATTTATCCGTCCAGCTATGCATTCATTCCAATGAATCATTCGATGAATAGATGGAAGGATGGGGAGATAAATATTAGCTTCTGAAAATAAGCTGAGATTTTTCGATTATTGTACCTAAGTATTGAGGACTTCTAACTGATAATATTGATTATGTGATTTGGACTTTACTGAAACTCTATCGTGATTACCATATCCAAATAACTATATTCAGTGATCTGATATCTAAACAAGCCTATCTATCGAAGTATAACATTTGAATAATTCACCTTATTGAAAATGTGATATCGAAATAAACTTATCTATCAAAGTGTGATATCTTAGATCTGAGCAACTTTATTACTCTGAAAGTATACTTCCCATGAAATGTGCATTAGTACATTTTTAATTCCAAATTTATAAACCAAAATTTTAGATTGAGATTGATTTGAACGAAAAAGAAAAGAAAAAAAGTAAGAAATCAAAATTTCATTTACAGCATTATTTATATGACAAGCAATTTCATAGCTTTGAAATTTAATTTAAAATCCCTCTTCAAAATTCTTTTTCTGCTTTAAAAATAATTATGCATTTTTTATCCATAATTTTTTTAAACATTACATATTTCTGATGAATAAAATTTTTTGTAAGAAATTTTAATCATTTAACTTTTATAACCTACAATAATCCTTCGTAATTGCAAATTGGATAAAAGAAACAAAAGCAAGTCACACTGCAATGTGCATGCATACCATAAGATGTGCATGATGCGTGCTTTTGCAAGCATTCATCTTTGAAGAAATCGATCATTAGAACATGCTTAAGTAAACTAAAATTTTTCATTTCGGTCAAAAAATTTCATCCCTGTCAATTTCTTTTTTCAACGTGTGCAATGCGACAAAAGTTATGAAAATTTTTGAAAAATTTTTCTAAATCAATTTCTAGCAATGAAAATTATTTTCAATCTTATTATACTGGAAGTAAAGAATGAATAGTATGACGAAGTGTGTAATTTTGATAGGAAAAAAAAGTTTATGAAATATTTACAAAAAGAAATATTTTAAGAATTTAAAAAAAACAAACTAAGTGCATGAAAATTAACCATTGAATAATTAAGCCATTTCTCATCTTTTCCTCAATAATTGGACGTGCATAATGCATAACAATAAAACATAGTAAATATGAAAGTTATAAAAATAAATTTTATTTCCAATTTTTTCGATAAAACAAATTTTTTGTACACTTCCTTCAATTTTTCTTTTTCAAATTCTAAAAAAAATGGTTTTAAAAAAAAAAAAACTTTTATAAATCAACTGGAAAAATCTATCGTTTGCAAAATTATACATTTTAACATTTTCTCTCTTCATCATTAAGCAAAAACAAAAACAAAAAAGAACAATACACATTTGGAAATTTTTCATCAATTTTTCAAAAAACAGCAGTAAAACTTATTACAATTGCGTTCTTTTAAAAATTCAATTTAATGGATTAATAATTTGCATAATGTTAGACTTTCACACTTTTTGATACTGCAATGAAATGATTTTTGTAAAATTACGGAATATTTAATTATTTTCAAAACTTGTAAACAGAAAGAGGCTATATTTTTATATATTTTAATGAATTAACCAGTAAGACAAAAAATACTTAACTTATTCAAATTTGTCATCAAAACTATTTCTTTTAAGCTGACAAAGTTCCTAAATTGGTGGTGTGTACTGTTTTTTTAAAAAAATAAAGCTTGAAAAGTTTCAGTTGTTTTTGAAAAATTTTTAAATTTGTCATTGCATGAAAACATATGGATCATTAGAATAGTTGAGCAAAATGGAGGAGACTAGTAAAATTAAATTTTTCTTTAAAGTTTTTTTTTAAAAAAAATATTTAGACACCAAGGAGACTTGCTTTGATGGTTTGAAATATAAATAATGACTAATATTATATCAATTTATCTCCCCTTCATTAAGTAGGATGAATAATGGAAATTAGACGATATGACTGAAATCATCCTCAACAGTTTCCAGGCCGTCAGAATAAATCAAACTTTCATTGTTTTCAGAAAAAGAAACTCGGGAAATTCAAAATTCATTGAAAGAAACCTGAAAATTTCAAAACTCATTAGAACGCAAATTTGAAGAATTTAAAATTCATTGGAAACAAGCATTTGTGGCATAAGAAACAAATAAATCTATGAGACAGTTCAGGAACAATTAAAATTTATTGAATTAATCATAAAATGAAAATACATGAAGTAAGAGTATAAAAGCCTTTGTACAACATTATTCACTACGTAATATTTTAATATCTATTCTTAAATTATTTTCATCCTTTCTTAAATATATATAAATATTTTAACAATCCACAAATATTAATGATATTTTGATTATTTAGTTGGATAGCAAATTAAATTGTTACCTACATCAGTTGATAAAAGATGTGAACTGATGACAATTTGATAGTTTTAGAAATTGTTTTAAAAAAATTCGGTATAAATTGTTAATTGGTAAAATTATTCCCCTTCAAGAGATTACATCTTAATCTTAATCAGGTATGAAAACACCCATTAAAAAAAGAAGTAAACGAAATTTAATTAATCGAAAACTAGAAGAAACAAATTTTTTTATCCATGACAGTTGCGCTCCATTTATTTTTCTTTACATAAAATTTTTGCTTTACGGATGAACAGTTAAGAATACTTGAAATGATTGAAGAAAAAAAAGTGCAATCACAAGAAATTTATATTTAATTTTTTAAGATGAAAATGTTAATAGTGTAAAATATGTGATAATATTAAGTATGGAAGAGAAACAGATTAGATCGTTAAAAATAATGTTAATTTAGCAAAAGTTGAAATGAGCGAAAGACGAAAAATTATCATTGGATTGATTGATGCTAAAAAACGCTATATCGTTGCTTTCTCCGCTAAAGCCAATAAATTTCCAAAGTAGCATTTAAAATAAACACCCAATGATATAAGTGACCGCGGGGCTATCAAAATGATTGTTGGATAATATGAAGAAAGAGATATGTTATTTTTAGAGAACGTGAACGTGAATGTAAATGACGTGAAATTAATGAAAGTTTTAGTTGGAAAATATTTGTGAAGTGACCGATGCATCAATTGTGAAAATTTTTTAATAAAATTGTCGTTTAATAGTGATGATGTAAAGAAAAGGAAGAAAGAAAAGATTTAAGATAATCATAAATCAATGCAAACGAAAAAACAAACATTCATATCAATTTAAAATAAAAAAAAGAGCTTAAAATATTCCTTTTTTACATCATTCTAGGACTTCTAATTCACGCGAACTTCATAACTTCAAACAGCCTCTAAATTTTGCCTAATTATAAGATGACATTTGAAAATGATAAGTGATAAGATAGCATTTAAAAAGGATAACAACCATAAATTCCATCCAATAATTCCTAAAACTGTTAATTAAACAACAGCCATGAAAACCTTACAACTAAACGAATAACTGTGGAAAAAACCGAAAAACATTGATTAGTTATAAAAAATGCAATTATTGTTATTTCACTCATTTACGGATATATGTTTTTTCTTTTTTTGTTTTGCTTTTGTTTTTGGAAAAGTTTCATAAATTTTTGAGAGATTCATAATGACAACACGGATTATATGTAAATGTATTATTCTTACTTTAATCAAATGAGGAATTTGTAAAGGTAGGTTTTATTTTTATGTATGTATAATATAATAATTTTGAAGAAATTTCCAATTTGCTTCAAGTGAAAATCTATAAACTGTATTTACAATTGTAAAATTTAAATTTTATTACTACTAAAATTTTGATTTAAAAGAAAAATGCCTAATAATGCATTTTGTCAACATTGAAAAAGGTAAAGCAAACAATTATTGATAAAAAAGAAAGAAAATTCTCTGTAGTGTGTCGATAAAGCATTAACTTATCAAGAGGTTCGTATGATAAAGCTTCTTTTAATGCACTAAAAATGATCTGCATTGTCAATTCGTATTATTAATAGATTTGATGCTTTCGAAATTTCTTTAGAACTTGAATTTGATGAAATTCGAAACAATTCTTCCATATGTAATCACCTTTGTGCAAACTTTCGTATTAATATATATAATTTCTGAATCATTGAATTATATTGACGAGCTAATTACATTTTTGGAATAGTTAATACTTTCTTGAAGTGTAATGACAAATTATGAAATTTAGGAAATGATGATTTCTAGCAATCAAATATTTATTGGAACATAAAATCATATAGGTTTGGTCGATTTTCAAATTATTTGTTGACCATTTTCAAGTTGAAAACTTTTCAAGTAATAGGCAATATGATTTCTTGTAGTTTCATTTAGATGATATCGCTGTTACAGAACAAATTATGCTAGTTTATGACATAGATAGATGAATGGATGGATGAATCAGTAGTTGAATTAGTAAAATATTATCCACAGATTTGGAAGAATTTATGTTAAATTCTATTGATGTTATTTTAAAAGTTATTTTTCGAGGAATAAAAAAAAAGAGGGAATGAATTATTTAATTTATTTTATGTTGTTGTTATATTCGTATTGATACAATGATAACAGAATTGTTATGATACATTATTTCTCATTACTTTTGACTTAATTACAACCATGAGATACTATAAACTACAGGAAAATTTTTGTATATGACAATTATTAATTGACCTATCGAATTTCTTTCTTACTTCTATGATTGGTTTTAGAAAAAACGTTCTATGAAAATGCAGCAAAAATACTTTGTTATTAAATAATATGTTTTGGAAGTTAGAAAAAAGTTAATTAGTGAGTAAATTTGGAGAAAGAGATGCTGTACAAGTTAAAGAGTTTTTCACAAGAATATAAGAAAAATGCTACTTAGTGTTTGACGAATTAATAATACATGGTGTAATATCTGAAAATAATAAAAAAGACTTCAACAAATAATACAATGAATTTAAATCAATTACAAGAAAGATTTGTTCATCATAGTTTCTAATTATAATTCAAATAGGATTTATACTTATTAATTCGAGCAAGATCAAATTTTATTATAGAGATAATGAATATGTAATAAAATACTCTTGAAAAGTTAACTCTTTTTCCTCTTTTTGTCGTTTGACTTTAATTTTCTATAAGTTAGCAAATTACTACACATACAGTAAAGAAGTTAAGGATTTTGTTCGAGCACTAATTATTTTATAATTTGTCTCTTTAATATAAAATTAAAAGCTATCGGTACTATCAACGAGATGAATACAAAAGTGATGGAAAATCGAATTACCTATTAGCTAAAAATCATGATTACCAATTAACAGTTAGAAATTATCACTATCAAGTAATTAAAAGTTACAATTACTAGTCATTTAATTTTGTGTATAATTTTAAACAAAAAGCATTCAAGTGCATTTAATTCAATTGAATAAATTTGTGATATATGTTAACGTTTTCTAAATTATATTTTATGTCTAATGAACAGTTGATAAATCAACGTGAGGAAATATAATCTTAATACAACAAACATCTTTAGAACTTTTGAAATGTACTTTCTTCTTATCTCACTTATTTATTTTTTCGTCTTAAATCAACGGAAAACGGCAAACTTATTTTTTTAGAAAAAAAATTTCTTCACATTGATCGGAAATTTGGTTGATGGCAAATTTGATGACAATCGTTAAAAAATGAGAAAATGGGGACAGAAATTAGAAAGAAAAACTCGATTAGAAAAAAAGAAAAAAGTATTTGAAATGAAATATAATGGAATGTTGACTTTGTTACCATTAACGATTTATAAAAGTATGAATATTTGAATATTAAGTGATTTCGTCAATTAATGAAATGTTTTTAAGTTATTTCCTTTGTTTGATAAATTATTTAGTTGTAATTCTGCTAAACATTATTATTGCAACAACTTTTTCTGGTGTACAAATAAGCTTTCAAAATTTTTCATTTTAAATTTAAGTTCTGCCATCTTTTTCGAAATTCTTCAGGAATATTTCTAAACTTTCGTAAAGTTTAAAATATAAAATGTATCAATTTATGATTGAAAATTAATCATAGCTAGAAATTTTTTGTATTTCTTTATCGTTTCATGTGTCGAAAAGGTTAAAAAAGTTTTGCACATGAGAATAAGGGAGAATTTCCGAATGATTTCCATTGAACAATTTATAAAATTTAGATTGTTCTCAGATCATATGACGGTTAAATAAATATTACATAGTTTACGTCTTCATAAAAGTCAACAATTTTCTGTGATATCTATTTGATATCAAACCAAATAAACGCTTATTAGTTTATAATTGATTTGTTGGAGACAGCGTGACAATAATGGTCAAATTCAGCAGTATTTAATTGATTTAAAATAACCCAATTATTATTAAAATGTTATTGGTTGAAATTACTATTAATATGGACATTTGAAATTAATCAAAAATGAAAAATATTCGATGAAATGGTAATAAAATTATTATGGAAATGTTGAGAAAAAAACCAAAAATTCTGAAACGAAAAATTAAGTAAAATTAGATGACAGAATAGGGCACCAAAAAAGAAAAAAAATATCGATGCTAATTTCATGAAAAAGAAATCAATACCCTAAAAGTGTCGATTTTTCGAGACGATTCACTTAATAAGAAAAGGAGAAAAAAGTATGTCCTATCATTTGTTGTAAAATGAAAATAACAACAATTCCGTGTGCTTTTGTTGCATCGAAGAGAAAAATTCGAAAGGAATAATAAAAAACAAACTCGCTTTCCTCCTGAAATTATCTTTTTATGCCTACACAGAAACAATTTTACCCTTCAGTGCTTCCCATTTGAGAGTATTTTTCACTTTTTTTGAAATTTTTGGAACTATCAATCAATGAAAGTTAAAAACATTGACTAACTCAAACAAATTTAACAGGAATTTACATGGGAGCAATATGATATTTCCTCGATGGAAACATCCATTGAAATTCACTTAATTTGCGGGAAAATGGATTAGTGTTAGTTTGAAGGAAAGAAATTCAATAACGAATAAATGCTAAGTGATCTATCGCTACAAATGCAACAAGCCAATGAAGCAATTAATTTGAAGACTTAAATACCGCAAATCGTCGCAATAATATTGGTAATTAGGAAAACAAATTGAATGAACAAAGGAAAAACTCTTATTGCTATATTTGAAAACCAATTGGTGTTAGTGTAGTTTATTTTATCTAACGATTGGTATTACGACAATTCAATTTTTTCAACTTATACAACTAAATGATTCAAGCAAAATTATCATTGATCAGTTAGAAAGTTAACTCACATGTTTTGACTGTGTTTGTGGAAATTAAGAAGTTAGGAATTTCTGACATTGTTGAAAAGGAAATTCAATCTTAGTAAAAGTCGAAGTTTCAAGAGTAGGAAAAATGAAAGGCGAAAAATTATTAAAAGATATTTTTGATATTGAAAAAATACTGCATCGTTACCTTTTCCTCCTCATCGGGGCCAATAAGCTTCGGAACTTCGTTCTGAGGAGTGTGTCCAAAATATAATAAGCAATCGCGGAGTTTTCAGAATGATTGTTGGATAATATGAAGAAAAAGATATGTTATTTTTAGAGAACGTGAACGTGAATGTGAAGTATGCAAATGACGTGAAATTAATGAAAGTTTTCTTTTACCGTAGAGGGTTGTTGAAAAAGAAAAACACAAATGCAAAGCGAAGAAGAGAATTAAATTCAGATTCCAAAAATTTCCAAAAGTTTCAGAAAGCGTTTAGTTATTATAACACATTTTGGCAATGCGAAATTCATTCGTAACTTCTTGTCGCAGAACTGTATAATTGCTAAAATTTTTATCAGAAATCTTTTTGAACGATATTTCACACAACTTTAGAATGTAAATTTTGTCAGCAATATTTAAATTTTAACAATATTCGTATAAAGAAATGTGTTGTGACATTGTTTTGATAGTGTTCGGATTGAATTTCTTGATGACACTTCAACAAAATTTGTTAAATTGCTGTCTTCAGAAGTTTTTCATCTTCGACTTTTCCTGTTCTTTAGGTCAAAAAATCGGCTGGCAATATGATTAATCCAAAAACATTTGTGAAGTGACCATTACAACAGTTGTGAAAGTTTTTTAATAAAATTGTTGTTTAATAATAATGGTGCAAAAAGAACGAAGTCTGCATTTTTTCATTTATTCAAAAAATTAATTGAACGCATCAGAATTCTTATCGTTTCATTTTTAGCACAAAATAGCCATTTTGTACAATTTTCTTATTTGTTTTAATTAAATCAGAAATTTTTCACTAGGAGATTGATGAAATCTGAAAAGAATCAGATACAATAATAAAAAGATAAATTATTAACGTAATACAACTTACTGGTTAACAATTTGTTGTCTTGTTAATTTGTTAGAAAATTTTTATTAACTAAATGTTTAGCTGCGCCTAACATGGCTGAGCTATTTATTGTTTTCTTATCTCATCAAAATATCCCTACTTACCATGTTTACTTTTTTCCCATTAAAATTTACAAAATTCATGGAATATTTCCATTATATATACTTCAATTTGTAAACAATTTATCATTGGGAATGAATAGCTTGCGAAGTTTTTTCTATTTATTTTTACCTAAACTAACAGCCTAAAACACCTCTTTTCAGAATATTTATTAAAGAAATTTGATGTGAAACAAGTAGAGATTAAAATTTAATATGATTCTTATTTATTTCGCATCGAACTATTATTCATGTAGCAAATATTCCCCAAATTAAATTTAATGGTAAAAAGAAGAATTAAAAGATATTTCAAAATGAAAGAATAACTAAATATTCAATAATTCATGAATTGATATTAATGTTAATTGAAGCTGATAAAAATATTGCCATCCGGTAAATCTAGCAAGGAATTAAAATTAAATTACCAGTTGTATACTACATATTATGCTATATTGAACAAATTCTTTTAACCATTAAATATGGTATTTAATATTAAATATGAGCACTTTTACTTTTGCTATTTCCTAGAAATAGAAAGTGGATGATGAGTAAATTAATTAATCAGTGATTTACGCAATTTAAGTAGTATTTAAGGGAATGAAATTAATTATAATATAAAATATGTGATCTGTTATAGCATATCGCACGAAGTAAGAATCATTTGTGCAATCTTTTCTAAATTTTGATTTAATTTAATTGCAAGGAATACCGCTTGAATCAAATCAGATTGGTAATTGATGTTGCTGTTGCTGTATCACATCAGTACATAACAAAAACAATAAGAGTAACGCAGGAAGTATTACTATTAAAAACAATTTACTAATATAAAAATTCATTTATGATGTAGAAGTTGTTTACAATAAAAACAATTTATTAATAATACACCAATTCACTTATCACTATGGAGCAATAGCATGAATTATACAATAATTTCAAAAAAAAAAAAAAAAAAATTATTCATTTTACAAATATCAGCTAACTATATATCTAAAAAATTCATGCGCACTTTGTTTTCAAATATAAGGGAAAATAAAGTTATTATGAGAAAAGGAAAATTATAAAAGAAACTTCCCGCTTTGTTGAAAATTTTAATAACTGACAAGTTTTTACACTCTTCTTATATTTCTTTCATCGTAAACTAATTATTCGATTAAACTATTTGTTGCTATTAATTTCTATATTTTTCCTTCCGTTATTTTTTGATTCTTACTTGTTAGGAAGTATTTTATTAAGAAGTACTTCTAAATTTCTTTTAATTGGAAGGAATAATGGGAAATATTTTTGATGAATTGCTAGAAATATTTGAAAAGCGAGAAAGCAAAGCCGTTTCAGGTCACAAAATAAAATCAAAAAAAAAAAACTGCTTTAATAGAAAAAAAGCTTTCCTTAATTGAGCCGTATCGATAACAATGATTGGTTGTGATTAAGAAGTTCGAAATATACGCTAGTTTATCCAATTTTTCTTCCTTTATTTTAAGCGAGAAAAAAGAAGACTAATGTTTCAGTAAAGTTACATATTTAGAAATCGAATATTAAATCCATTACTTATGAAAATTGCATGACTAAATTAAATTCAAAAGTTAACTTTAGTCCCATAGAATATTACTTCATAAATTTTATTACGAAAATATCAAACAATATATATAGTACGCATACACATATATGTTTGTTTATTTACTATAATGTTTGTTTAGTACTTTCAACCATACAAAAAATTTTGCAGAATAAAAATATTATCCTATTGAAGAATTTTCATTCATCAAAAATAGTTCGGCCTCTTATCTTTCGCTTGTGCAATCTCAAGTTACTTTAGGATAATATTTAATTTAAAATAAACAGTTTGTTTTAAAATTCGAAAAATTTAGTAAATAACTAATTACTAATTTCTTTGAGTGAGAAATTATCAACTGAAAAATACATCGTCTGCAGTTGCATTTCGTATTTTTTTCTCATAAATTGCAAATGTTCCCTATCAAATTGAATGCTTTGCCTATCATTACGGTTAACAATATTCCTTTCATTTCAAGTATGTTTCCTTCTTACCCATTTTTTGAGTATATCTTACGAAACAATGAAATATAAAAATTAATTTCCAAAAATATCTTAAACCTTACCACTTTACAATCAAATGATAAAGATAACGACCATTTGATTAACTTATTTTATTTCTCTCAATTCCCATCACGGAGTACATTTACTGATAGATTAGTAACAGTTCTGATTTGATGAATTCATTTGATCTTTTGCGATTCGAATTACGTAATAACAAATCTATGATAATATTATCAATGATAATCCGACAATTAGTTTACACTCAATGAACATTGATGTAAAATTACAATAGCATTTTATCTTTTGTGCCCTTTTCTTCAGACAAAACATTGAGCAAGTTGGTAAGAAAAAGAAAAAAAATTTAAAAAAGAAAAATGGACGTTGAAAGAAGGAAACAATATTATACATTATAAAAAGGAAAATGATCCGAAAAATGTGAGAAAATTGAAATGAATATTTTGCCTTATATCATTTTCCATTGCTTTTTTTTTAATTTTCATTTATACTTCTCCATTTCCATTTCCATTTCCATTCCATCGATCCTACTACTATTTATTTTTTGATACTCTTAAATCCTTTGATGTTTAATTGCATCGAGTCTCTCATATCAAGTTAATGCATGTCATTTTTATAAATATTTGTTAAATCTATAGTAAGAATTTGGGGAGTTAGTGATATTTCTTCTATCGGGAATACTTCCAATCATATCTTATGATTTTGATCAATGCAAAAATCATTACAAAACTGATCCGGGAAATTCACTCACTGAATTCTTTCATCTAACACGCTGTAAAAATATTGAAATAGTAATGGAACGGTCATTAATAACGTTTTTATCGATCAATCTGATCAGTCAGGATCGAAAATACTTAGACATACTGTACCAACTAGGCAGGTTTTATGTGTTGAATAGGTTTATTATCATTTCCGGCGTATAAAAATCAACGTACGAGATCCGTGTCAATTACGTAACAGTGAAAGAGTTGCATACAGCAACGCTTCTCTCTCTACTATTATTGATTTCTCTTTTATCGTATACATCTTTCTTCTATTTTTATTCACTATTTCCTTTTATTTATTTTCAAGTTTTCTGAAGTTTTAAATTGAAAAGCTTCAATTCTCTCCGGACAATTTTAAAAATGTGAAATTTCGTCCCCTCAAGCAGGAAGAAAGTACAGAGCCATCGGAGGGAAATATCGAACAGTAATATTTATAATGGGAAGACATACATGGAAAGCATTGATTGGTCTCCCTGTCTGTCTTCTTCATGATGCTTCTTGTGTTCTCTCTTCGTTATCTCGACAACTTTCTCTTTATTTTATTGTTCCCTCTCTTTACTCTCTTTCTCTGGCTATCTAAGAGTAAAGCATTCCTTTTCTTCTTTTCTCCCTTTCCCATTCTCTCTCTTCAGAAATTCCGTTAGTTGCATTCCGATCAACACTTCAAGTTTGTTGTGTGGTAGTATACAGTTGGATGGAGTAGTTGCTATCCGGGAAGTTTCGTTCGTGGAAAATTTCCCTTCATCTGTCAGATTCCGTCATTTTTATTATTCCGGAAGCTGGTTTAATTTGGTCCTTTTCTCATAGTCAATTCATCTTGTTATGCTATGTTTATTGTTGTTGCATATTTATCAATAAATTTCAGCTATTTAAAAATTGTAAATTCCAAAAAACATGCCATATTTCACGATCGACACAAACATACCACAGGATCATATTTCAACTGATTTCCTAAAGAAAGCATCAAGTGCGGTGGCAAAAGCACTTGGGAAGCCAGAAAGTGTAAGTGAACTATCACATTGTTCTTTTCTTCTTGCTTTCTCTATAATGAAACTTGAAATTATTGTAATAGAAAAGGCCAGTATAATCCTGAATTCCTCTACACGTACAAAAACTGAGAAATTTAACGTCAGAAGTATTTAATTTTATTTCTAATGATATATGTTGTAAGGAACTTGATGTTCCCAGCAAAAAACAAGTCATATATCTTTCATACTTACTACCAGTTCATACTACGTTTAATATAAGAAGAAGTCGTTGTATTAATTGGAATCTTCAAATTGTGAAAGATAAATAGAGTGAAGGGTATCGCACTGTTGGCTTCTTGCCTGGTAAAATCTGATTTTGATTGGCTATGGAAGATCAAAACATGCGAGAAATTATAGGAAATCTAAATCTTTATTGTTTATCCAATTTCCGATTCCAGGAATATGTCTACTGGAATAGGATTGTGGATTCTTTAGGTAATGAGGATCGGAGAAAGCTGGTAAAATTGATGGTCATACGGTGGTAAGTATATTTTATCTCATGATTTTTTTCTTAATTTGTAGTATGTGTCGATCCATGCGAACGGTGGACAAGCGATGGTATTCGGAGGAAGTACGGATCCGTGTGCTGTCTGTGTTTTGAAATCGATCGGTTGTGTTGGTCCTAACGTCAATAATTCGCATGCTGAGAAATTGTTCAAATTGCTCGCTGATGAGCTGAAAATTCCGAAGAATCGGTTTAGTTTAATTTCTGTTTTTTTTTTTTTTATTTAGTCGTTTCCAGTTCTTTCTTTATTTTACCATGCTTTCAGAGACCTTAATGCTCGTGGTATCTGAAAACCTTGTTTTGTTCTATATGTGAGATTAAGTTCTTCCGCACACCTCGCCTTTTGTTCCATGCTGGATTTAAAGTACAGATTTTCTAGGCTTCTCCTAATACTACTCAACCCTGAAGTTCCTGAGGTTTTCGATATCCCACTACTCGTTGTTACTTTATCCTTCATATCCCAGGGATATTTTCAACATTTGGTTTAAAACTAGATAATTTTATTTCCTCCTAGATATTAATCCTAGCGCCTTTTTCTAACGAATTATCATCTTGCTATAAAAGTCTTAACTTTTATATTCATATATGGAAGATCAAAAATTGATTTTCAGATGCTACATCGAATTTGTGAATATCGATGCATCTTCAATGGCTTTTAATGGATCTACCTTCGGATAATTGGATTTTGCAAAAAAAAAAAAAAAAAATTGTCACTTTTGGAAATTTTGAAGCCTCAGTGGAAAATTTCAGTTACTGTTCGTTTTAACAGCATTTTTATTTCGCATATGTCTTTAATTTTGTCTCTTAAAATTTTTAGACATGCTAATTCTGTTTGGTAATAAAACTATTTAATCATTCTTCCTTTGCAAATTGTTCAAATATTCGACGGGAACTTTTGCTTATGGTTGATTATTGTAAGAGATAGGGCAGCAATACTTGATAAGATTCAACGTGAAGGCACTCATAAAGTAGGTTTGTTCCCTCTGATGCACAAAGTTACAGCTGGTAATGATACAAGTTTGATCAAAGATACTCGGTACTTTTGGACAGAGGCGGGATTTCGTCAGGAAAACTTTGAGGCAGTTACTTGTATTTCAGTGGCGAATTTTTCATTGAGTTATCGTCCTGTTTCTTGAATCGTCTTTCTCATATTAGTGCAGTAGTCCACCGAAGTAGTCTTATCCTTTGCTCCGAGGTTCACATTCATTTCGCTTTCCATTTAAAAGAAGAAATTGAAGAAATAAGCTCGACGGTAAAAAGTAGTGTTTCAATCAGATTCTATTTGCCTGGAAAAAAGAAAGTATGAAAAATAATAAAAAAAAATGAGCTTACCATTTGCTATATGAACAGAGGAACACCCATATTAAAAACACACGCAAGAAGTGCATTGTAGCCGTCAATTCAAGGTTACATTCTTACGTATTTTCTATCAGGTTATCTGGATACCGGAAGTAGCCTTGACTTACCTGGACTACCGAAGACGATTTTGTATTCAAGAAAAGCGGGGAAAATGCCCGAATTATAAAAAAGGAATTGAGGAGAGATTGTGTAAAACTTGAGGACAGTGATCTCTTGTCACATTGTCATGGATGTATATTCAAAAAATAAAGAAATTGAACGTAATTTCTGCATAGAAAGTGTTCGCAATTATGCTTTCATTGCAACAAAACAAACTCGCTTTCCTCCTGAAATTATCTTTTTATGCCTACACAGAAACAATTTTACCCTTCAGTGCTTCCCATTTGAGAGTATTTTTCACTTTTTTTGAAATTTTTGGAACTATCAATCAATGAAAGTTAAAAACATTGACTAACTCAAACAAATTTAACAGGAATTTACATGGGAGCAATATGATATTTCCTCGATGGAAACATCCATTGAAATTCACTTAATTTGCGGGAAAATGGATTAGTGTTAGTTTGAAGGAAAGAAATTCAATAACGAATAAATGCTAAGTGATCTATCGCTACAAATGCAACAAGCCAATGAAGCAATTAATTTGAAGACTTAAATGCCGCAAATCGTCGCAATAATATTTGTAATTAGGAAAACAAATTGAATGAACAAAGGAAAAACTCTTATTGCTATATTTGAAAACCAATTGGTGTTAGTGTAGTTTATTTTATCTAAAGATACAAATTGGTACCGACGTAATATTATAAAAATTCTAATTATTATCAATTTGAAAAATCTTTAGGAGAGAAGGTATCCATATGAGATAGCATGCATAAAGAAAAAACGAGTTGAAATACATGAACAGAACGAGTTTATTTATTGATTCAATCCAGTGATTTTTCTAAACTAATGATTTAAATTAATGATTAATAATTAATAATAATAATAATAATAATAATAATAATAATAATAATAATAATAATAATAATAATAATAATAATAATAATAATAATAATAATAAATAATTTATATATATAAACTAAATAACTTGAAAAGCTTGTTTATTATCTTTTTAGCAGTCTCAATAATTTAACTTCCAAGAGAATAAAGTGCACATATTATTAAATACGCCACTTTCTTCACGTGTGTACGCTTAATCGATCTTCAAATATACAAATTTGTTTATAAATTTGCCAAGTCCAGCTTCTGAACAAATATTAGAGGAAATTTTTAGAATATAGAAAAGACAGCGAAATTGATTACTGTTATAGATGCCGTAGTTCACAAGTAATTCATATTGATAGTATTAAAAATATGAATGAATTAATCCATTTCAAACTCATCTATGAAGCTTTATTATTTGCCGTTTGGCGATTTGTCCTTACTCCCTTCGAATTTTCGGTTTTCGCGCCATCAAGAAACATCAGAAGATAATACGAAGAAAAAGTGTTAAAAGTTCGCCTCATTGTCAAACTTTCGGGACAAATTTAGGTTAACCTAATTCTTGTCGAATTACAAAATCCCACTTCTCTATTCGACACACCAACACCCCGATGGTCCCATCATCTTGCAATATGTAACTTCCCTTTTTTAAGCTGTGCTAATTATTCATTAGTCCTTCCACTCGTTCAAATATTTGTTGATGAAAATATAAAAGCATACGTCCTTCAATTAACTGAAAACTTTAGTAGTTAGTAGCCTTCATAACAAAGATATTTGTGTATGGTTTTGTTCTTTGTGATGACACGCAGCTGACGATAAACAAAACTGTTTATTTTTCTTTTTTCAGAAAAACAGACAAGAACAATAGTAATGAGACCATGCACAAAGAAAATGGACAAATCAAACATGATGAGACAATGGGAAAGCCATTCAATGGAACTTGGAAAAATCATTAACCACAAGGACGGTATTTAATTGTCAGCCTAATCTTATTCCCATTGATGATTCACCATGCAAAAGTATGGGAACACCAATGAAAACGAAAAAACTAACTTTTTTTTGCTTTCATTTTGAATTTCACTGGTTATTAATATCGACTCTTGTATTTCTTATGAAATCTTTCCGAATGTATGCAAGAATTTCTGTCCCAAGTAGCACCAAATTCATTTCCTATCTGGTTATTTCATAACAAGCAAGTATTACACATCTACATTCAAGAAAAGAGCAAACCAAACCAGGAAGCTCCAAAGAGTTTCCTTAAATGCAAGACGACTTTGAAAACCACACATTCGTCGCGCTCCTAACACAATCAGATTCAAAAAAGAAAAAAAAAATCTGAACTAAGACCGGGTTTCTGAAAGGAAAATAAATCGGGACATCAAAATTAGAACCATTCAGAGTACTGAAAAACAAGGAATATATCATTCTCCAGCCTTTCCAACAGTTCATAAATGAATGTAACAGATAGAATGATCTGAAAACTGAAGGCAGAGCAATCAGAGATAAATACTATCACTATGCCCAAGATTGCGTATCAGTAATACAGACAGCTTCACACTGTGAAATTCCTCTAAAGTGTAGAACAATTCATAGTAAAGTAATGCAACTGTTTAAAGCATCAAGACATACACATATATAATATACAAATCAAATGAAAATGAACGACAAGTAACAATGAAAACCAAGGATAAACTACCATGATTTCAACATATTAAGTTTATCTTGTTTAAAAAAGAAACAAAATAACTTATAGCGGACCAGTATAATCCATTTCACGTGCTATATTCACCGTACTTTCTAATAAAGCATCACGCAACCGCCATAATGCTTTCACCACTTCTTCATCCCTGACACCATTGTCTTTAGCTTCCTGAAATATTACGCAACCTTCGAATCCAATTAATCATCTGGTTTGAATTTAGCAGAAAATTTTCATTGGAAAACTTTACTTATAACTATTGAGAAACTATAAAAGCAGCTCACTTTCAGCCATTGTGTTGTCGAAATCTTCTGTGGTGGCGTTGTATTCCTTTGATTCGCCAGTAAACTCCTGCTATATTTACTAACAGTTCTTTGTTGACTGGTTGATAAAGATTCTATATATCTGAAACTCAAAAAACTTTCTTATTGTAACTCATCCAACAATTTACATGTCGTACCGTACAGCCATGACTGCTACGCCGCTTCGTATCGATAAATCACTACATATTAAGTGTTGGAAGTGCGAACAAAAAAAAAAAAAAAAAATTAATATGAAAAACCGAGAAAAAGTTAAAACATACTTTAGATAAACTTCGGAATGCATAACCCTCTTGATTTGTACGGTATTCGGAGGAGCAATGAATACCGGTTGCGCCGGTTTTGGAGCTTGAACAATAGTTCGACCTGGATCGGTTATTACAGGCGATGGTTGTTGTGAGGTAGATGGTGCCGTATAACTCACTGTTTGCAGTGGTACTGCTGTGTAGTTCTGAGCTGCCACAGCAATTGGTTGAGCAGTCGATGCCGTGACCTAATGGGAATATTTAACTGTATCACTGCATATTACAGCTAAAACGAGTATTTTTGGAAACAAGCTTTCCAACTCTTTTATCTCTTCCCACAAGCTGTTCTAAAAGAAAGACGAAAAAACTGGAAATGATTACAAAGTTCTTACGACATTAACAGCATGAAATAGTAAAAAGATATTTTCTCGTATGCCGATCCTTCTCCACTAGCGACAAAATTATGGAGAAGTCGAAGAGAATTATACAACAGACAAGTTTATTCAAATAAGAGTCAGGAAATGGAGAATGGAGGGAGAGGAGGTGGGGCAAATCGGTGCCACCATATATTAAAGTTGTGGATTTATTCCGCTCTTCTCATCAAAGACTTTGAAAACTGAAGTTTAACCATATGTATATGTATATATATATATATGCCTAAAGCATACATGATATGATTATATATACATAACACTAGTGTTGCTGTTTTGTTAATGCTGAGACAACCGATATGATCAAAAATGTATGAAAAAAGAGTTCACTGAAGCCAGAAGAGTAGAGAACACAAAAATCGCGAGCAAAGCATTACAACTGTCTCACCCACCATGAAAGAGTACACCTGACTGCGTTTACACAGATTTCATTTTCAGTGCTAACCTCGTGAATGAATGTCCGATCCGTTTGACAAGATACAATGTCTCATTCTTCGGAGGACACAAAAAGAAACATTTCAAAACATTCAATAGCGCAGCATGGTACAACAGAATACAGATTAAAGAGTAGAACTGCGAAAGTCATCACGAACACCAGTAGCAAATAACTTTTTGATATGAAGTTTAAGAGGAGATATTGTCAAGAATCCCCAAACTTCCGACGTTTTCATTCATACCGTCACTAACTGAACTGTCAAACAGACAAGCAGGAAAGACGATGGACAGAAGAAATATACGTAGACAAAGAAACAGAGAAATGTAGAGTCAGAATTATGCTATGTTTCCGAAATTTTATTTCAAATGCATTCCAAAGAAATTCAAGCAGCTAAGATATTTTCAAGAGTAATGCCTAAACCAAAATCTCGAATAAAAAAAATAAAATTTCACCTGCCGTACTTGCTGATATGGATGGTAACCGTGAGGGGAATTAGTATGAACGACGGTTGGTGTAGCTGCCAAATAAGCCGTTGGCGCTACAGCTACTGCAGTCCCATTCACATATCCATTAGCAACAATTTGATGGGTTGAAACTACTGCCTGAAATCAAGAAACACTCTAGAAATCCCGAATACAAGCATTGATGATACAAAGTCAATAATGAGATAACAAGAATCACAAGGACCGAATCCAGCAGTAAGTTTCGCATTTCAAATGATACCGACTTCTAAACATCACACTTCCGCTGCATTAAACATGTACAATGAATTATCTGGATTTGTAAATTTGTCAATTAAGGGATTGGAATAAAAAGTAGTAATAAAAATCAAGCAGTTCTTAATCGCCTCACCTGAGTAACATATGTTAGTGGCGCCTGTTGAATTGTATAAGTTTGATGAACTTGTTGAGGTCCATTTGCTGGTTGCTGAACGGCTACGAAAGTTGTTGTTCCAGGAGTAACTGATGAGGCAGACGAACCAGGCACATAGGTTGGGATATAATTCCTATAAATTACTCAAGATATGATTCCTACTTTAATAAATATCAAATTCTAAAATGAAGATGAAAACTCAGAAGAATTTCTTAAATCAATTTCTACTACTACAACCTATAAATACGAGATTAAGATTACTTGCTCCTCTGATTTGGATATATTGATTTGGCTGACGTTGCCAAATGCTTCTCTTTAATATGTCGATGAAGGCGTGGAAGAGAAGGGAATGGTCTGAAAGCGATAAGGTGAAATTACTGAGGTTACAGACAAACAATCAAGCTATCACAGTAGCATGCTAATACAGTATTTGACAAAAACCACTTACTTTCCATCTTTCCTATACTTTAAACATGATGTCCACAGGCATACAAATTGATTCTCACCATCAACCACTGCAAAAGAATTTTAAATAAAGAGAGTAACATAATGAAAAAATTAATCAAAAAAACATCAGACTTTTACAACTCACCGATAATTCAAAAACTATCAATTCCACCTGCAGCTTCTATTTATTATTCGAAAATGTCTAACTGAAAACTGCTTACCAATCTGGGAAGTATGTATTGTTTTTACGTGGTCATATAATTCCTCCGGATTATCATACTGGAAGTCACACGTCTGCCACTTGCACATATACACCCGAATTTGTCCAGGCTTAAACTTTGAAGTTCATGCACTTTTATCAAAACAAAAGATTTCAAGCCTTAACAATATAGCTCACACTTGTTCTACAGTATCAAAGTCTTCTTTATCTTTTTTTTATGTTTTTGAAAGAAGCTCAGCTTCTTTTATTCGAAAAAGGTTAATACTGTATAACTAAGAAATTAGGAATTAAAAAACATTAGAATAGAACAAATCGCCAAAACGAAATGAAGGAAATTATTTTGTAAATAAAAACCACTTACTAAAATTCGCATATGAGGTGGCTCACGTGCTTCTTGTTTCGCTCGCTCATTTGCAATATATTCTGCTCTGATTTCATACTGTTTTTTCTGTTCTTCTGACAGTTTCTTCCACTATAAAGGAAAAAAAAATGACATACGCCACTAAACTCACATAAAGCGTAACTGAGCTAGGCTTCTGTCCTCGAAATTTAGGAAGTCAGTTTACTGTCGGTAACGGAAGTACGTTATTACCTCAATGCCTACAATTTTGCTAACTTCACCAAAACCAGCTTCAGGATTTTCCTGCATCACCTTTTTCCGGACTTCAGCCGAAAATAAGATATAACCACTTTTGGATCGAGCATTAAGTTTTGGCTGTGCCGCTAACCATGTCACCAATTCCTGAAATTACCGTTTAAACAGCTAACATCATGAGCCTCTTTCTGGAAAATTAAACATGCACCACATCTACTCACTACCGGGAAAAAAATTTCAACTGCTAGACCCACAGAAAATGCCAAATTCGAGACAAATTCATATTTAAATACTTTTCCAGGAGTGGCAGTAGCTGCAGCCGTGTGTTCCGTGCCATCATTTGATTCCGAAGCTGTTTCATCCATATCATCTAACGGCTCCATTGGCACTGATGAATTTGCAGCATGCATTAGTAAAGGTGACATCTCCTGCAAAATGGAAATAAAGATTGGAAAAAAACTATATACATATATATACATACTTCTTGGTATGACTTCCAACCATTGTCTTTTTGAAATTTTTTCATATATGTAAACACTGTCATTCAAATGCTTTGTAATGAAAATGTACAAATAACCAAGTGGCTCATACTTGCTACTTTTTAATATGGATTTTGTACTGGCATTATTTTTTTGAAATCAAAAAAAAAAAAAAATACTGTCATTCCTAATCATGTAAAGTTACATACGACACTTAAACTTCATTAAATATGAAATAAAATGACCTTAAATCGTGATTCTCCTAGGACACTATTTTCAATATATCTCTTTCACCCTGCAAATCTGCAGTAGTGCTTGTATCTGTTCAGGAGACATCTTACACAATAAAGATAATATTTTTCTGCTCTCAAATACGGGTTTGAATAAATGTATTTCTGTTATGTTGAATGTTATTTGATGATGGAGAAAGGTCACTTCTGCTGATCTAATCAACATAATTCATATATCTTCCTGATATCGATCTAATCCATATATCTCTTCATATCGACTTGAACAACTGAATTTAACAAAAATTTTCAACCATATCACTTTCTCCTTCTCATTCATGCTTCATGAGTTGTAAAATTTTCCCATTCTTTCTTCCATTTTCTTAGCCCCCATAATAAATTCGTTAACGACAACCTGACCAAGGAAAAAAAAAGAATGTGATGAAGAAAAATTATATCTTAATACCAAAGTCAATTAATCATCTCGTCTCGCTTCATCATAAGTGAAATATTTCTATTTCGCCCACTCCCTTCTAATGAAAAACTCAGTTGTAATCTTCATAACACGCGAATTCTCTCCTCCTCTATTCTCACCCGTTACACAACTCCACGACAACGGAACAATTTCAAACTTGCAAATGAAAATAGATCTTAAGGTTTAATTACGAAAAACTATTAGTTTAGGAGGAAAATTAACTAGATCTGAAATTTTTTAATGCATTTAAATGTTACGAAAGAACTAATTCTTCCTCTTTCTCTCTCACTGCCCGTTCATAAATGTACAGCGGCACTTTGCTTATTATATTTGCTGAGAGGTGAAAGAAGTGAATTATTGAGAGAGAAAGCAGTAAGCGGACGCGAGCAATGTTAATGCTAGAATAGACAGGATGATATGGGAGGAAATATAAGGGGCTGAGTAAAGGAAAGGACATGAGAGCTTATTAGCAAGAGGAACCTCAAACTAAATCGTCGGCTACTGCTCAAGTTCGATGACCACAAATTACTGTTTCTAATTCTTCTCTTGACATAATTGTTGACGTATTATAAGTGATGAAGTGGATGATCAAGGTTGAAAATTTATGATCATATACAGAAGAAAAATTTAATAAACTGAACAAATTACTACGTTTGCTTAACTAAGAAGTATTGTTATTATATCTCTCAACACTTGGCATCTACTCCTCCGACAGGATGATCGAACTCTATGAATAGGATATTTCATTTTTCTAAATAACATCCACTAATGATAACCCTTGAAAAACTTCTGAGAAATGTTAGAATACAAATTTAAATTAATATTTAGAGTTAATCTCAACATTCACTTATACTTGACATACCAACACAACATGAAACTTTATTATATCATTTAAGATTTATAGCGACAACATTTTGTTCCCTACTTTACATTCAGAGAATTTTGTACTACCCACACAGAAAACAGAAAATACTAAATATGAACATCCGATTTTTCTAAAAACATAAATTGAGCTTTTGTGAATAATTAAACAAAGTTTCCGAAACTTATGGAAAATATCAATGGGGGAAAGAAATGATACAACAACCCACAAGTAATGATTTGTACAACAAAAGTTCTTCAAACGAAATACTTTTTTCTCCTTCAATTTAAATATATGCACAAAGTGAATCCTTGAAAAATAACAAACCTTTTCCATGATGATTGGAGTTTTGAAATAGTAAATTTCCGGTTCCAGGACTTCCGATGATAAGTTGTAAGTCTGAAAAGATACTGACATCAGAACTTTTTATTTTTAAAACAATACACGTAAAGCGCATAAGAATATATTCTCTCACTTGATGATGTTAAAATGACTATACTAATCAATATTATCTGGTCATAATGATGAATTTATACTGATCACTGGAAAGATTAGACAATATTGAAGATAAGGAAAAAACAATACGTTTTTTAACTTAATCCCAATGATTCATCACTTATACATTTATTCTGTGGTACATTTCACTCATCAAACTTCCTTTCACATCCTCCAACTATGACGACTCATCATACAGTATGTTCAAGCAATAGGTAACATGCAATCTTATCGGCTAATTATTACTATGTAGTCAATGAAACTACCTACCTTGTGTACACAATACTATAAAAAGTTCTATTTCACCAACTAGTATACAGTTTGTTGTGAGTTACGCATCACATTATCACTGTCAAATGATCCACTGCGCTACAACTGTATTTCCGGTCATATTTTATAGTACATAAGAGCAAGAAAAGACAAACATTTCATGATTAGTGAAGTAACATACACATGTGCACTTACCCTATAACAATAACTGAACTAGATATTATTGTCCTTTGATACAGTATCCATCATTATCACTACCTAACATTTCACAGTAACTACCATCACATACATTTCAACTGTATAGAGAGTAGTAGTCCTACAACTACTATTACTGCTACTATTACATCAAACATATTTGAAACAAAAGCAAAAAAGAAAAAAATAAATAAATAAATAAAGGCGCTTTAATCCATACGTAAACAACCATTCCAATACTATGAAAAGGAAAAAAAAGACAACAATGACAATGACAACAACAACAACAACAACAACAACAACAACAGACACGCACACATACATATATGTATACAGAGAGCCTATGGCAATGTGACACAAGATAGCTGCAGCTACAGCATCAGCTATCGTATTTACTTGCATCGGCAGAGACGATGAAGATGATGACGACAACAACAACAATAACGAGAACGCTAGAGCAGTACCACTGGCTGCATCGGTTACAGGTCACGGTGCTGGAAGCTAGTAATCCAATGATAGCAGATACCAGTGCCGCTATTCTATTGTTGTTGTTTTTGTTGTTGCCATTGCTTACTGCCGGCTGGCTCATTATAAAGTGCCGCCGTGTCGCATGGAAAAGGTTGCTGCTCCTTCTACTCTTGTCAGTGATAGTTGTAGTAGCGGGAGGAAGGCAGGGAAAAGGGGAAGAAGGGTGTGGCGGGGGGGAAGGAACGGGTAAGCTTAAAGATGTAGGCGACTCTGCTGCAGTTCATCCAGATATCGCTTCAGCTGATGGTAGCAGTAGGCGGTAATAGTGGTTGTAGTGGTAGCGATGGTTACAACGACGGTAGCAGTGGTAGCAACGGTCCTGTTAGAGGCGCACCTAACGAGATATCCTAGACGGTCAACAACACCTTTGGTGGCACATCGGTTGTGTGTCAACGTCAACAACACCCGTTAACAGCATCATCCTACCCCTATCTATCGTGTGTATACGTCTGTGTATGGAAACACATAGAGACAAGCCTGGGTACTTTCCACTAAACAAAGGGATAGGCTCGGCAATACACAACTGCTATGGACACAACGCAATCCCTCCCCCCTACTCATATCACTACAAGGAAGGCCTCGTGCATATATATGTGTGTATGTGTGTATGCGATGCGATGCGATGCGATGCGATGTGCCGGGACATTGTCGATAGTTGTTGCATTGTTAACAACGTACCCTTCCTTCCTTCCCTTTTCATCTCTGTGCCTTTATGCTCTCTGTGAAGAAGAGAGGTAGGAACCCACAGAGATATTCCCATTCTAACACAGAGAAATTAATTCTATTCACCCATGTATCTCTTCAGTTACACCGTATCTCGTCAAATGCATCCTTCTCTTCCTCTCCATATGACAAAATTTCTTCTGTCGATTACACGACCCGTCAACAGCATCAACCCTTCTCCTCCTCCTCCTCCTCTTCCTCCCACATCTTCTGCTAACAGGCAATGTTTATTCCGAAAATTTGCCGTGTTATGTGTGTGTTTCAGAAGTTCGACGCCTTCTCACTTCATCTTCCTAATACTTTACACCACATGCTATGATACCATAGATTGTGATTTGATTCGTACTAAACGTCTCATCAGATCATTTTGTAAGTACCACACGCAGCCTTATTACCATCTCCAAGTGTCCCCCACGAACAATATCGATCCGACCAACGCTGGGTGTATGCGCATAGTCAGGGGTACTAATTTGCTCGACATTCATTAACCCTTTTCCCCTTCCGCATCATTTTCCCACATCACACAAAGAGACACATGTGTACATACACTCATTCCCATGAATTCTCTCCCTCTCTCCCTCTCATTTTCAATTTCTGTTGAATTATCCGCAATGAGCGCGCTCTTCATACTTAAATTATAACATTTCAAACAACTGCCCGTCTATATCAAATTGTAGATGTTGGTGGCAGCTTGGCTTATGTCAAAATAACCTGACATATCCGTTACTCGCCACTACTGTTTGTCCCCTCACGTCGGCGGTTACTTGTAGGGCACAGAAATCAAAAGATCTCCACGAGGCTATATAAGAACTTAGAGGAACATGGTAACACGCTTGCAGGAAAGAAATACGAAATAAGGTAAAATCACGTCTTTCTTACAGGGTATCGGTTTATCAGAATCTTCAATTTTAACCAATGAAAGCCACAATTACCTTGAAGTAATACCAAAATGATATTGGGAAATTATCAAAAAAAACTAAAATCCCTTCTTTCATCGCTTCCGAAATTATTTAGATATCTAACGGGATACGTCGACCGTACATGGTCAAGTATCAATATCTCAAACCCATGCTCACGAAGTATTCGGTTAATTTGGAAAAAACTCTAAAAGTCTTATCTACGTAGAAGGAACGAATAAACATATGAAGACGAGAATTCATTTGTGAAATTGAATAATCTACCTTCAAGGAATGCTTCAGTTTTTTGGCGTATGCATCATTCATCGGTTCTTCTTGGTCAACGGAATTAGGAATGTTACGCATGACACCCGCAGCTTGATTCGACCCACTGCTATTGTCATCATCGACCGAGATACTCGAAAACGAAGCCGACACAGTTCCCATTTTCGTGATAGTATCAGGCTGTTCTGCAATACCTTTCGAAGTAGATGGAACATTCGAATGGAAGTCTTCTGTCTTCGTTTTTGCGGTTATCGGTAACTGATCCGTATCACTTTTTAGTGAAGTCTTCTGCTCATTTGTCGATTCTACCGTACAGTCGTTCGCAACATTTTTTGATGCGTAGTGCGACGGTTTACAACCTGTTAAACTGCACCGTTTACCACCATCTTCGTGACCTCGTACTTTACTTTCCACAACGTATACATCAGATTCATCAATTTCCGTTGGTCGTCCTGAAAAAAAAAAAAGTGACAAACATTTACAACAATAGTTTCAAATGATAACTAGGGGAGACGGAAAATCGCACTCTTTGAGACTTTGAATTTCCATGCATTTGATTTTAGAAATTAACATTTGAAATTTTTTTCTTAAAAAACCTAAATTTTACATTTCAAGTCACAATTTAATAATGGAGACTTTCATAAACAGGGAAATCTCCACAACATCTCAAGCATCAGGTAACATTACCACTAATCTGCCCGTTTTCAAAGCAAACCTCCCTACAGATGTGGTTCGTTAAAAGATGCAGGAAAATAATATTATAGTACAAGTTATGACATATAATTATCCACTCATTCAGTTAAGCATTTACTGCATTGCAACCTTTGGTGTATTCTTTAACAGGCATGACTGCGCAAAATCCTTGAACATTTTCCAGTGGAATGGTTATATCCGGCTGATCGACAGCAAACACTTCTTGCTTGTAGAACATCCGTGCCGGTTCGTGTTTGATTTCACGAGGACGTGCAAAATACGGACCAGAAAAAAATCCATCACCCCTGAAAAGCTTTTTAGATATCCCGGAAGTAAATTTAGGGGCTACGAAACTTCTTATCAAGTCTTGTAGGAGCAAAAAAAAAAAAAAAAAAAAAAAAATTGCGTGAAACTTCGTGATAAAGAAGTAATACTTACTCAACCGTTTTCCACAGTTTATCAACCCGTAATATTGCATTTCGATTTTTTAACGGATTATACACATAAACGAAATCTCCTAACTGATACCAACGATCGTTGTATTGCATTTGTTCGTAAAAGATCATCGATTTATTGGCAAATTCTTCTGGTATGTCTAAAATCCAAAAGTAAGAAAGAAGCAGCAGTTACGATAAGACCATTTTCTTACCCGATAAATTATTACTACATTTTACCATTAAACAACGGATGAACTAAGCAGGGGAAGAATCAGAGCATCTAAGTCTCGCGCAGCTATCTTTAATAAGGAAGCGATTTTTTACATACTTCTTAAAATACAGAGTTTAATTATCTAATGACAAATTTTTGTTTCATTCGTATAGTAGAAATCAAATTACATACTGAAGTTAGTTTCAAATGAATTCAAAATCATGAAACAGTGAAAAACTACTGAAGGCGAGGTAACAACTAATCATTATAAAATAACAGTTAAATGGAAAATTTTCCGAATCCTTTTTTTGAAAGATGTCTACTCTTACATTAAAGATAAATGGCTAATTGCAGCACCTATTTTTTCAGGTATGGCTTCTTTGTTGAATGCCATATCAATAGTTCAGAATAGAAGTTTCTGATTTCTCGATAATATACAAAACACAAAACGTATTTCATCCATTTAAAAATATGACCGACGAATATAACAACTGATAAAACTAACAAATACTTTGCCATAATACCTTAAAATGTTGACTAAAATAATCATAATCCAGCAAAAAACCTTACCGCTACATACAACTTCCACTCTTTCCTTTTCCAATATTGCTGGTAATTTTTTTAAACGATCGTCTTCCAAAGATGACGCTGAATCAACCGATTCCTTAAAAAACAAAAACCTATACGTTTTCTGTGATGTCGGTCATAAAAACACATGTGGGACAACCGTGCGATAACTGACCAGCAGAACCATCATCCCAAAAGCACGTAAATTTCGATTTTCGAAAGAAATGCAGTCATTTTATTTTGGCTTCATCTCAAAGACCTATTTTGCAAATATCTTACTCTCACAATAGTATAGCAATTGCCTACAGCTCTTTTTGCGTGAAATTTTAAAAATTTACGTCATCATTTGTGCCAACCACCATACTCGGATGAGTCTGAAATGTTTTTCGGCTTGCAAATACTGACGTGACACGTTTTATCACTGTTAGAGGTTTCTCTCGTTTTACATATTCTACTTTCTCGTCCTCCAAATGGTACGGCCAGTGCTGCAACGATAGAAAAAACAAGTTAATATAGATTAAGTAGAATATAGAAGTATTATCCTTTATATTATCCTACTTTCAACTTCTTGAAATGCAGCTGTCGACCCATATAACGGCATTCACATACGTATATGTCGCCATCTTCAAAACCCTAAAATAAAAATACACTGCCAAACATTAAGGGTGATTTACTAATTTTACAAATACTTGTATGATCTGAATATCTACGGCAAAAGGATTTAAAGAAGACCGAATAAAACAAGAAACGCTAATATTCGTGAGTACATTACTCAAATACCCAGTCTGATTCATATATGTACAATATATATACTTTCTGTCTTGGTAAAGGATATGGAAGCGTGATCATTCCCGAATAATTATGCAAAATAAAGGAAAATGAGGTATATATATTGGAGATTTTGATCTGTAACCTTATTTTGATCTAAAAACTGTCACTAGTAAGTTATTTTTATTTAAAATTTTCAGAGTGAATACTTTTGGTTTTTGTCTCATAAACTGGCGAATCGGCATAACGTGACATTTCCCAATAAGACGATCCACAGTTACTGTATCATAGTAGGATGTAAGGAATACTTCCTGAAGGAAAAACCTTTTTTTTTTCTAGAAACTATCAACGCTGCGTATAAAAATAATTAGAATTAAAAAGGAAGTAAAGAGACCCAATATTTCTAACTGACAAAACAAACATTTTCACAAAATTTCCGGGTAGCTAAATGAAATGTCTCTTCCGGTCGATAGCACCAAGTACCACGTGCAAACGTTTGTCCATCGCCATCACGATACAATCGCTCAATCCTCATAATATGCCGTTGCGAAACTGTCTCTTCATTTGCTGGTGCTACATATGCATAATCATTTACCCGATAAATGATTCCACCTTGCCCAGTTGAATCTAGGACAATATCACCATCCTGAAAAGTCAAATCATTATTACCTGATTTCCTGCCTAACTAAAAGCATAATTTCTAAACTCAGAGATCGAGATTTATTCTTCCAATTTTTTGAATATTAAGTCAATCAGTTCCCATACTGACCCGCTACCTATTGCGATATCACTGTTCAAAATATGCAACAATTTCAGCAGACTTTCTAATACTTATTTAGCTGTCATTTGATTTGAAGACTGTAAATTTCGTTAAAATATTGTTCGTCGCATCAAACTTTTCAATTGCTTTCATTAAACTTCATTTTTTTTTTAAAAAAAGAAGCACAAGACAAAATGTTAAGTCAATGAATCCGACAGATTAACGATTCCGTTATCTATATCGCTCACCATGTCGCGAAATCTAAATGAATTTCGCGAAGGAATGATACATTTCTTATTATTACGGTAATTGATGCTTCATTTCGTAATGAAACAATTCTTCTTATAAATTGTTAACATAAACCATTTAACTTATACTCATCCTTGTCTAAGATGAGATATTAACAATGCGTCTTTGTTGTCTGTGGTTAAGATATGCTTAAATCAGATCCGACAGCAACGTACTATCCTTTGTTCATATCCTTAAAATAAGATTGTGACATTGTCCTTTGTTCATATGTTAAGCTATGATTGTGACATTGTCCTTTGTTT